>JAPYYZ010003110.1:0-12018 GCA_030522705.1 Eretmocerus eremicus | reverse complement strand
CGTCATGTGACGGAGCTCAGTGAAATATGTCACGTGACATGGGAATATTACGTCAAGTCATCACGCAAGCACCACTGCACATGACATGAAATCTCTATATGGAAGTGACACATGGGCCAGGGAACTTGACATACCAACTGCACATTTAATCCACGATCATCGAGACATCCAAACATAACATTATCATAAAAACTCCACATGACAACAAGACATCCAAACATCACATGATATCATCGCAAGGAGTCGTTTCATAAGAACTTGACATGACACGCGGACTGAATATGGAAACGTTATGAGCATGACATCCAAACATCACATCATATCATCGCGAGGAGACGTTCCATGAAAACTTGACATTACATGGGGACTGCATATGGAAACTATATGAGCATGTGTGGTTTCCACGTGAATCCCATGTTCTGTTTGGAGAAATACATCACGATGTGCCATGATGATGTACCATCATGTGAAACAGTCATGTTAACTTTTTCAACGGCGAGGGGAAATCATTGGGCACCGTGATGATTCAATGTCAGTTCAATTCCTCTGGTGAAGGCACGTCCTCTGAGTAAGAGATCCATTGTAATGAATCGTTCCGACGTAAGTTAATTGTCAACATATGTGAAGGGTGCGAAGTTGCTCGGTATTCTTCACCGATAACTCGAGAATTGTTATAGGAACAGCGATCATTCAGGAATGACTCATTCGGTAATTTAAAGCCGCAATCAACAAGCGAAGAATTACTCCACAGATATCATGGGATTGAGAGATGATTCTGGTATATGTTTGAAGATGTTCAGTAGTGCGCACGTTCCCTGTGGCAACCTGGTTGGAATAAGAAGGACCGTGATGATTTTGGTTCCACCTATCTCCTCGACCTCCCACGCGTCTGATTAACTAGGTGTGTCTGTGTTTGCGGGCAGAACGGGGCAAAGCGCATGAAAATCACCCTGGCTTCCACGATCTTACAATCTACAGTGAATGATACTTGATGACAAATAGAAGCAGAGTACAGAAGACTATACTCTGCTTCTGTTTGTCTTTGAGCATTATTCACTGAATGGCACATGGCACCGAGAGAATAGACAACTATTGGGGAATCATTCGAATGAATCTATCGATTATGCGAGCGAAATCTATATCGTCACCGACAGATGGAACTGCCGATGACTTTCAAACCCGTATCATGACAGCTCCTCAAAATTCAATGGATTACACCCAATCCCGTCGCTCTACTCAGCGTTTAATTACACCCTTGATTTGGAGCAGTTTTTTAGAGATGGAGCAGAAATGGAAAAAATCCACCCGAGGTGGGTCTTGATCCCACAATCTCTTGATTACTAGTCGAATGCTGTAACCTCTGAGCTACCCGTCATCGTGGGATCTAGACTCCTTGAGAGGATTGATCTCATCTCTGTTGATCTTACTCGATCGGCTATTTGGAACCCAAGCCTTTGTCAATTCTAGAAATTGACCGATACAGTAGTCACCGATCATAAGCAATCCTCGCTCGTGTGCAGATTTATATTCTTGAAAGAAATCTATCGGTTATACGAGCGAAATCCATATCGTCACCGACAGATGGGACTGCCGATAACTTCAAAAGCTGTATTATTACAGCTCCTCAAAATTCAATGGTTCATATCAAATCTAGTCGCTCCAATCAGCGTTTTATTACGCCCTCGATCCGGAGTATTTTTCAACAGGTAGAACAGCGATGAAAAAAATCCATTCGAGGTGGGTCTTGATCCCACGACCTCTCGATTGCTAGTCGAATGCTCTAACCTCTAAACTACCCTTGGTGGCGGGATCTAGACTTCTTGAGAGGATTGATCTCATATCTGTCGATTTTACTTGATCGGCTATATGGAACCCAAGCCTTCGACAATTTGGGAGTTGATCGATCCAGTCCACACCGATCGCAAGCATTTATCGCTCGTGTGGAGATATACGTTAAGGGAACAAAGCTATCGGTCATACGAGCCAAATCCATATCGTCACCGACAGATGGAATTGCCGATGACTTTCGAAGCTGTATTATTGAAGCTCTCCAAAATTCAATGCAATATATCAAACTTCGTCGCTCCAATCCGCGTTTCATTACGCCCTCGAATCGAAGCATTTTTTGAGAGATAGAAGAGAGATGAAGAAAATCTACCCGATGTGGGTCGTGATCCCACAACCCTTTGATTGCTAGTCGAGTGCTGTAACCCCTGAGCTACCCGTGTCGGCGATATGTAGACTTTTTGAGAAGATTGATTCTATCTGTCTTACCTCTTGAAAAATGCTCCGAGTCAAGGACGTAATGAAACGCTGATTGAAGCAACGAAATTCGATATACTTCATTGAATTTCGATAAGCTGTAAAAATACAGCTTTGAAAGTCATCGGCAGTTCCATCTATCGGTGACGATATGGATTTGGCTCGTATAACCGATAGATTCATTCCAATGATGTGAATCTCCACACGAGCGATGATTGCTCACGATCAGTGACTACTATATCGATCATTCCCGAAATAATTGAAAAATTCGTTATTCTCAACTTCCAATAAGCAATACACTGAGAAGGAAATTTGGACCAGAGGGCCCTGCGATTCGTCACTGCAGTCAAACAGGTATTGCCATCAGACCTTCGTATCAGATCATGAGGGCCTGACAGCCATATCATTTTGTCATCCAATTGAACTATACCGTGAGCATTCGACACTGCTATTGAAATATAACAAATAGTGCTGGGGTGACGAGATGGAACTTCTTCTACATGTTTTTGAGGCTCGCTCTCGCTTGCCTAGGGTGAATGGATTCATTCAACCCTCATCGAGAGTAAGCGCACTAGAAGTGTTATTGGTATGGTTAGGTGCGCCTATACCAACAGATTCATTACGATTTTATTATCGCAACCAAACGTATAGCTGTGATGACGAAACCTTATCGGTCTGACAGCAATACCTCGCATCAAAACGTCTGAATAGTCTTAGTAGCAAAATGCTTATCTCAGAGTATTCTCTTGTTCCTTCTGATGTAATTACATGTGATTTGTGGATGTCTGCCGCCGGATGGACTCCAGATTCCTCTTCTCGCGAGTGATGGTGTTATACGATGATTCTCATATGAGACCGAATCAGCCTCGCTCGTTCAAGCATCCAGGTTACCGTCTGCAACAACCCTGCTGATGAGTGCGTGTTACGATGAACTCAGTTGCAAACGGAGGACGGAAAGCAATCAGAGCTCTCTGCTTGGTAACGTAGAATTCATATTCTCCGCAGATCTATTAACTTTGATAGAACATTCAAATACAATACAAAATCTTCCCTGGCAATTTTGAGATGTTGTTCCCCGTTCAAACTACGATATTATGCTACATATGGTTTTCGACACCTATAACCAACTATGAGCACAAGTTGGAACTTGTGTTCATAGTTTTATTCAGAGTCAGTTCAGAAGCACTGTGGTTTAACATATGCACCGTGATGATATCACTTTTCGAATTTGAAAAAATGATTATACTTTCAGTCCTAAAATTCTGTGAAATATGATGTGAAAACTTCCTCTTACATTTGATGTCAGATCCCAATACCAGCGGAAGCATCAGTATTCCATATCAATTATTCGAATTATCTTTTGGAATCCTAGGATTTCCATACAAACAATCCAATCCATCCTCATTGTAGAATTGATGATAAAACGTAGATTTTCCATGAATTCCTCGATGAATATCTAGTATATGTTATAAATTATGAATATCATAAAAAAAATTTAAGATTTTCCATGAGATTGAACGTTATTTCCAAGATGATTAAAAATTGCTTTGGAAAATGAGTTTCTTCTTGAACATTCGATCGATTCATCTTTTGATCATCTCCAAATACTATAATGGATAGAATCAAGTATTCTGAGTCTTACATATCAAATTCAGTGTGATCTTCAGTGTAAATGATGATGTGTATGGTGGTTTTCTAGTACTGTTCCAGAAAAGTGATAAATCCAAATGCATCAGAATTGATCATCTGTCGAATGTTCTGGAACCCCGAGGATCGACCATGAATACAGCCGCTGCAGTCAGGCCAGAGGTTTGCTTTCTCATTCTCATTCCAACCACAAGAGAGTAAGGGTCGACGTCCTCAGGATTTCAATTGTAATTTGTGAGCGTAGTTGATAACTTGGATGGAAATCGAGTGCCGTATACTCTGTGTGGTCATTGTTGTGAGAAATCCCTAATGCAGAGCTTCACTTCATAAGATGTGTAGAATCTTGCAATGTATAACTATACACATTCGTATTGTCAGGGGACCGGCCTAGCTCTAAGCCGATGATATGTGAGTACATGGAGATTTCTAGCACGACGCAGCTGCAAGTCTCGAGCCAACGCAAGATATAATTAGACTCTACCCTTGTATGTGGGGCGCATTCCATAGGCCTCGGGGCCTAGCAACAGTGCGTTCTACGATGCAGCTGCAACACACTCCTGGCCCGGGAAAGCATACTCAATACCATAGAAGGCAGAGCCGTAGAGCCAATCAGAAGCCTAGACGCAAGCGCAAAGCGCAAGTATCAAGGGGTACCGGCCGCGCCGCAACGCGAGTTCCTGGCGCCGCAACGCATCCTCCTGACGCCGCAGCCAACAGTATGAATAGCCGGGAAGAGCCCCAGCGGTAGCTTCTAGAGTCACAGTTAAACGCAAGCTCTCGTCACGTACGTATCGGAGGTAGAATCATTTCCAGACGAGAGCTTCTTGACTCACAGTTCGAGTCGGAACCCCGTTCTAGCCACATCTCATCGTAGCATCATTTCAGAGACGGACCTCAGCCCCTGATGGTCTCGCCTCTTACTTTAGAATCAGTCAACTCACGAATAGTAGTGAAGGTCTCTCTCTCGGCTTATAAATTATCACGAATAAATATTAACTGCACTCGATATTCCGGATTCTGATTTGTTGGATAGTCCCTCACGTCCTCTCGTTGTGTCTTCGGACTCAGCGAGGCAGTATTAAAAGAACCCACGTAGGACTGACGAACCAAATATTCGTCGAAGTATAAGAGGCCACTTGTTATATATTTCAGGGCCCTGATTCCCTTCGATCATCACGGTTGAACTCCACCTAACAAAATCACGTGTCGCTATTTTTGGAAGGCGCCCTGATCCACCGGGAAGGAGTGAGCGGGATGTGAGTAACTATTTGTCTCGGGAAAAATCTCAAGAGGGCGAAAAGATATTTCTAGAGGACAGAACAGGTAATTCAGGAATTTGGAGATAGTCCAAAGACGAATCTGGAGGAAGCAGAGACAACAAAAGATCATTGAGTGAGGGCTGCCAGCGCAAGAGGAACAAGTAGAGACAGATGCGGAGCAGTGAAGATATGTGAGGATAAGCAGGATGAATCAATATGAGCGTTGAATATGAGTGGGACAAACGCAAAGAGAATAGGGGTAACGAGAGCGCTCTCAACCAAGACCACGTGATCCCTTGAAAAGCGTGCTGCGTCAACTGTATCTTGTAGGCAGTATTGTATATGTCATGAATCGAATGTATCAATCAAGGTCCATTCATATGGTCTCATGCTATTGCGCTTCCTTGCACATAACGAGTGTGTATGTCATATAACTTTCCAGATGAGTACTGGTGAAACTTTCATAAATAATGAACTCCCTTCCAGTTGTGGAAGACTTCCGCATGATCCGACTTTTTTGATGAATTACTCGAATTGAATGCCATTTTTCGAATGAACCATGGAATTTACCTTGCAAAACTCTTCCAACTTTCGGCAAAATATTCATGTAATTTTTGAAAATGTTCAATACTTTTCCAGTTAGCCCTCAGCGACTTTCATTTGTTAAAGGCATCAATCCTTGTAAAAGCTGGTATACTAAGGTTCTTAGTTTCACTGGTTGCTGATGAAATCTGAAACAATACACATTCTTTCCTCACGTAAATTCCAATTATTAATGAAATTCGGAATGAACATCAACTTTAATGCAACGCAAAGTACTTCTGTACTTTGTATAAGTACATCGAATAGAAATGTCAGATTCATAACTAAGGAGATACAAGGGCAGGCGTCCTAGCGGAGACACCGTCAATCGGCTTGCTCATCGGAAAGTGCGTCAGACTATGGACGGCCAGGGAAGAGCTGCTGAAACTGGTGAGCGAACTTGCCCCGACTCACAAAAAAGCCCTCAAAGAACGAGGGAGGGCGATCACACTCATGGAATCGCAAACAGAGTGGGATCAGCCTAGACCGTGTGGAGAAGACGGAAAATGGGCGAATCAGTTGATCCGCACCATAGCAGAGTGGGTTGAGCGCCCCCACGAAGGAGTGGACTTCTGGACCACACAAGTACTGAGCAACCATGGTTGCTTCGGGGCTTACCTCACCATGTTCAAGGAGAGGCATGACCCAAAATGCCAAACGTGAGGTGACGACTGGGACGCGGAGCACGCGCTCTTCGAGTGCAGCGACACGCAAGTGGAGCAAATCGCACTCGGAGAACAGCTCGGGAACATTTTGAACCCAGCAAACCTGGTGAGCTGTATGCTCCGGAGTCAAGAAGCGTGGGACAAGGTCACAGGCTTCACCAAGCTAGTGATGACCCGGAAGGAGGAGAGGGAGGAGATTTTGCATCGCCAAGCAACCACTTGAGCGTCCGCAGGAGACCAGAGACGGAACGAAAAAGAAGACCGTAGAGAACCCTCAAGAAAGAGGGAGACTGAAGAGATAGATGGCAGATGGGACGTAACGTAACGAGACGGGCAACCGAGAGAGCGTAACGTTGCGCGAGACGATCCACCCAATGGGGAGTAATGCCAAAGCGGTCCACCCTTAGGCTGGCGAGTCGGAAGGGGCGGGTTTTTAGTGGGTCAACCGTAAGACTCGGGAACCTCACATCCCAGGATTGCCGGCCATTCTGCGGAGCGTAATTGCATTTTCCCCCTCTTTAGAATGGAAAAAGAGGAAAAAATCGTACTGAGTCCGACTCTGTACAAATTTTTTGTACTGAACCTCCAGCTCCGAGCTCCAAACAGGTGATTCTGTACTAAGTGCGCTCCGTACAGACCTTTCTGTACGGAGTCATCGCATTAGTATAAAAAGTTGTACAGAGCCTGACTCCGTACAAAACAATCGTACCAGAATCGGGCTCAGTACAATATCATCGAGATGTACCCAACCTGACCCCATCTCTGGTTCACGAAGAGTGAGTGCAGCGCATAATAAAAAAAAGCAAACAGTGCTCTCATCGCCATAAGGAGCAGGCTTCGAATCATGTACAGATGCAGTGATGATATATTCAGTGCGCAGGAAAGTCTCACTATGCTCAGATTTGAAATGACCATATGGTGTCAAGTGGGCCCCCCTCCCTCCCGAAGCTGACCTAGGTTTCGTATTTTGCTCATCAAAATGTGCCTGACTTGAATTTTGGGATTTTGAAGAGAGGGTTCTGAGGAGCTGAGAATGGGAAATTGAAGGCGCCCAGAATGGTCGAGATTGGATGAGCCAAAGATTTTTGCAGCTCTTTGAATGACAAACAATTCTTACCCGGCCGGATCTACGGGAAATGAGGAAAAATACTCATATCGAGCCAGTCAACGCGAAAATCTATTAACATCGGTCCAAACCACTCAATTCCTCTATTACTTACATAACAAACATGAGAGAAATTCGTAGCAGTCCGAGAGATGCCTGTTCTTGAGATCCGCATACGGGCCGGGTCAGGTTGGGTACATTTATCTTGTGTGTAGAAATTTGCGAATTAGTAGTATAATTGCGTGGTACAAGAACCCCACGAGGTGTTGGCCGTGGAAATTTGTTTCGCACTGAATAATTCAGCGGAGAGATGAGACAGAGTGAAGAAAAGTTTGGGGAATTGGGTATCGAGTACAGTTCAACCAACGGTTGGACAACATTGCATGGCAATAACTGGTTCAATTGAATTAATAAGCTGCTCAAGACAGCCTATTCCGATGCGTGCTAGTGCACCATCGAGCTCAGCTCTAGACGTGGAGGCTGCATGAGCTCAACCGTTTCATCGAAAAGCTGCCACCGCTTGGCTTTTTCATGAGAAGGCTGATTTCAACAGAAGGCTGCGACACACACACCCACATAGTAAGTGGGAATATACGTGTAGTTAATTCGATAGTTTCTATAAAGAATTGTTGTGTAGAAGAGTTGATCGAAGGAGTAATGTTGCTGCATGATATAGTTTCGAGAAATCAGCGTACTAATCTCTGTTAGCATCATATTTTTATGTTTTCCCAGGTCATTTTCTCTTGAATTTCCGTACAAAGAAGCGTTTTGGAGATATCTGTGATTTACTGAGACTATGCATGACCTATTAATCTTTCGGGGCAGTGTATGAAGGTGTTATTTGGCAGAGCTTTCCGAGTAGGAAATAGATAATCTTCAACATGATCGGAGCACTGTAAAGAGGTGAAGAATGCAGAATTAGGAAATTTTTTGAGGATAACTTCCCGGAAGGTTACAATGATTACCCTACGAGAAAGCAAACGGCCTGTCTCGATGAGAGCTTATTGATTCTTTCGTAGGATTGCGATATATCGGCTTGTAGGCATCCAAATGGAGTTTACCTCGGCTCATTTTGCAATATATTTTTCACATTTTGGAATGTTCCTAATCTGTTGGGTGATATGTCAGGAGTCATGGCTGATTGGAGAGAAAATCATTAGGGATTGAATCTCTTCACATCTCATATTTGAGCTCAATCAATATATTCTGCCGCCTGCATCTTTGGGGGATAGGAACAATTCATTATTGGAATGAGAATTTCCCAACTAAAACCTCATGTAACCAGGTTGATCAGATGATTAGTGGGTGAATGAAAATGCGTGGCTACTCTGGACCATTCTTCATTTTTTGGCGTAGTACCAATCGTTCCATTATTTCTCGTACTACGCCAAAAAAAAGGATGGTTCAGAGTACTTACGAATTTTTATTTTACTCATAAGATGAGAATTTTTCTTCCCTTTGAATCGTGTGTACTGCCACAACAGAATCGTACCATCAAATCCTCAATCATCCCATTTCTCGGTTTGATGATCTACCAATCATGATATTTCGAGGATACAGTGACGTTTTCCATCGAATAACTTTGCTCTCCGGACCGAAGATCGGATATCAACCTTGTCTGGATCGTGAATCCCTACCAACTCAGATATTCCATTGGGAATGATCAAAAACTCGATAAACAGCAATATCCTCCGAATGACCACCAGGAATTCAATTCCGGAAAATGGGGAAAACATTTGTTGTAGATTTTTTCAGGAGCAAACCTCAGAATTCCCAAGTTTTTTGGGTGTCATCACCCCTGAAACGCTTTTCATCCCAAATTGAGGGTCTGGTTAGAGGGATTGCCGATGAAGATGGACAGAAACTTACTTCGAGAATTAAGAATTTTAGAAAAATTTTGGGGTTATACATGCGAACTTACTCCGTTCAAGCCCCATAGCTAATTTTGATAGGAGTGGGTCCTACCACGCGAGGGATAATTTGAGCTCATTGAGGGTTGGCCTGAATCAGTGTTGGGAGAATTGACGGATGAAACGATACCACCTGAGAAACTGCAGGGTCAGCATTTTCTCCTCCACGTCAATCTCAATCTTATTTTCTAAAGAGGACCAAAGTAGCCGTGGCGGATAATGCACGGTCCACTAACCAGGGGATTTTAACCCCGTCTACGGTACGCCAAAATCTACATCTCTGTGACTTGGTTGAGAAACTTGATATTATCTTATTCTCTGAGAATGAGCGTAATACGGTTGCTGCACAAACCGCCGCCAAATACCCTACCCATCCCGAAAACCGCAGTGGAGAAGAATTTAGTGTGGGATGTCATCAGTAACTCGAATAACCTTTCAACGTAATTAAGGTGTATCGAAGAAACGGGCAGTACAGCAGCGCGTGGGGCTGGTGCAAGTGAGTTCCCACGGCCAGGCAATGCGGAGCATGTAGTGCCTTCCTGTTGTACTTGTAAGCGACTAGTGAGGGCATGGGCCAGAATCCTAATGGATGCTCTACACATACAGATCCGCCCATCCGTGGGAGTTGCATCAGCGTCACTCTACCGGACGTTTTTCCGGAATATCCTAATTCGCGTGAAAGAATGCAAAGAGCAAGAACTGCCAAAATCTCAGGAGATTACGATTCCATCAAAAGTCCAATTTGGATTGCGTGATTGGATACTTGGGTCAAATAGATCTTTCCTGTGAACTTACTCGCAAATCATCCAACCGATGGTCAGAGGCAACGTCTTCATCATTACAGTCCGATGAATCAGACTCTGACTTGTCTGACTCCGTGTCTTCTTCAGAAATAGAACCTCGTTCCATTTTATATCCGGTATTTTCTTCTCCAGTAACTACATCCTCTTCAGATCCTGACATCATCCTCACCATACCGTCCACTTCTTTTTTCAACTTTCCGAATCTTTCTCTCTCGCTCTTCAACTGGCTTTGCTGGCGTTTAATCCGATCTCTCAACAACCTCCTTTCGGTCTTTGAAGAAGCAAGTTTGTCTCTGAAATCGGATCAGACCGAAACAATTATTCGTGACAGGTTCCGACATGATGTGGTGTTCCGAGTGGAGTGACAATGAGATGGAATATCTAACATCGAGAATCCCGAGTATCTGATTGCTTGGTGTCTTGAGAGTAGTTATGGTCTCTCCCCTCCCACCTCTCTCTCACTCTGTCTCTGGATAGAGAGATCTTTCCAAACCATTTGGGCCCACCAATTGACTCAGCAGTAACATCCATACCCACCCGGACATCGCAATCTTCGGAAATATTTGAAGATAAGTGGGTATTTAGATGAGAGAATGATGTATGTCTAATTGTCGAAATTTTGTATAGGAAACACAATGCAAGGGTATCTTGGACAATTCTTTTATTGGCATCTACAGCCGACGTTTCGATAGCCTTTGTGCTATCCTCTTCAGGTCTTGAAAAGATTACAGGACAGATCTGAATGAATAATGGATATTCAAAGATCACAGATAAGCCGTTGTCAGTGGAACTCACCAATCAAATCATGATCAAATTACATATTTCTCAGCTGCACTGAGCAGAGTCGTCACATGGCAAAATCAAAGGAGGGGGTCGAAAGAATAAGTACTAGTAGGAAGACAAGATTATCGTAAACAGGAAATTTCGCTCGAGTTCGTCGAGGGGCCCGACGAGGAGAGGCAGACCGCAAACGCTGGCACAGATGACAGTGGCCTAGCGCAAAGTGCGAATGCGACGTCGTCTGCCCTCCCTTTATACGCTACCCCCAACAAACGCGATTGGTGGTTGCCGCGTGAGAGATCGATTGCAGCATCAGGAAGGTATGAGGTGCACGGAGGTGGCACGGGGCACCTGCCGGTGCGGAAGGGGCCTAAGTCGCCGCAGGGGATCCTCCGAGCTGACAGACTCAAATTTGCGACGGGTGACTGTCTCGCTCTCATGCTGTCCTGACACCGTCGGCTCTGCGCGCTGGCTTGGAGTGCCGGTGAAATCGAATATACTGGTGTGTACGGGTGTGATGGGTTGGTAGAGGGCTGGCGCGGGCTCAAAGAGAGTCTGAGGTTGTCCAGAACGACTTTATAGGGTTGTTTTAGGCCGTCAAGATCAAATAGAGAACTTGCATGAAAAAAGTTACGTATGTCCAAATGCAGTATGGGTTATAAATATCAAAGTTACAATACAGTTTTTTTTCCGTCGCCATTTAGTATTTTTCCGAGCGTATTAAAAATGCGTCGGGTCCAGATACTCGTTCAAATTGAGAAGTGTCCGGAACCCAGGCGGGTGCGTTCCTATGTGCAGCTGCGCATGCGTCACACACTTTTGTACACTGTGGCTGGACACGCGAACGCACCGTTTTCCCGTGTGAGATCAGCATCATAGCGTTGTGTGAGTGTTGTTTCCGTGTATCAGCTGGGCACCAAAACAATACGATTTGAGCGGATTTTCCAATTGATTGAAGACCGAGGCCGAATCTTGAGTTATCTCGCATCATTCAGCAGCTTTGGC
>JAPYYZ010003109.1:0-12207 GCA_030522705.1 Eretmocerus eremicus | reverse complement strand
AAAAAGATACAAACATCTTTAGAACTTTCGTAAAGATCATTGATTCAGTCAGACTTATTAACTGGGAATATCCGTGAGAGTAGTAGCATATCCAAAGGTTTTTAGTGTTACGACCAAAACTGAATAAGCGCAAAAGGCTTGATGCAGAATTTTATCGTGGTTGTGTCTCGGGATCATTTGATGTCAAATATCAAATGATCTCGGGAATTTCCTGATCAATTGCTTCGTCAATAACGAAGCTCAAGCTCACAGGTGTCGAAAAATTACCTTCGGATGATGATGATCATGATGGTCGTCGTGACTCGCTGAGGCCAGTGGCTCTTCTTCTGTTGACTGCGATGAATCGTAATCTGACGCCGGTTCCGACGGAATATGCTTCATAAGTTTCGGCAGCCCGGATCGCGGCGTCGTCAGGAAGAGCCTTTTCCGCCAAAAACTTCACCTGTATCTCGTTCTGCACGCCCAAAATTATTTTCAAACGATTTAGACCGGTGAAAACTCGGGTCAAATTATAGTCGAGGGTGAAATGCTCCACTGACTCTTTTTAACTTCTTTTCCATCGTCAAAGTCACTTGAATTTTTTCACGAAAAGGGTTATTGTCTCTAATCGCAAACATTACTGCTATAAATTTGACCATTCGATGCGATCGACCTCACTGCACCCGTTGAAATATTATTAAGTCGAAAATCATCATTTGCTACAGTTTTGAAATCTACATTTCATTGGCATCCCTTACCGAGGTGTAGAATTTTAATCGACCTCACCTCGCTCGTCGACTCGATTCCACCGAGTGCATTATTGGGCGAACTCTGCGCCTCCTGGACGACTTCCTGCTTCGACGGCTGTTGGTGGACTCCTCCATCTGGGGCATCTTCAACAGCAACTTCTGAGCAAGTTCCGAGAACCAGGAGGCAGAGGCCGAGGGCGGCGAGCGCGATCGAATGGGATATCGTCATAACTATGGCAGCGGCCGTCGGCAGGCCGATTCGCAGAATCACTAAACCGAGAGGCTTGCCTGGAGCCCATGAGCCGAGCCGTTTCGATCGCGGCGGATTCGATTCACGCCCGAGTTGCCACGACGTTATTACGAAGCTTCGTGCATACAGTAGCCGATTTCTGGCCTGCTGTATACCTATCGTGCGCTCCCGATCTCGAGAGGAGCTTTTTAGCAAGCTGCGCCGGCTACTTTCGCGGACGAGCCGTCGTTGTGTCAATCTTATGCAATGCTTTTTGCCGATCTGTGCCGTACCTGTATATGCAGTCGGTTCGAGATTTTTGCGAGACGAAATTTTGCTCGGCTCTCTTTTTCGATAGAGTTATACATCCCTGTGATACGGCGCAACGTCACGTCGCGGCTGGTGCACTTTGATCGCTTCGTTTATAATCGTTACGGGCGCTTACCGATCACTCTTGAAAGGCGCGAATCGATTGTATTTAGTTCCTGTATTGGATGATGCAGCGACACCAAGATGAAGACGCTTATTTGAGTACAACTTGTGCCGATAATCGTTTCAACTCTGATGCGTATTTCACTGACATTGTAGGGAGAATTTGATTGGGATGATGAATGGTCAAACTTGATTTCAAATTCTGGCCCTTTTTTGTCACGTCCAATTTTTTACTGATTTTGTCGAACTGAATTCTGTCGTAGGTTTCTTGAAATTGAGTTCGTATGACTTCTCTGCGTATATATTCATCGATTGCTTGCCAAGTTGTTACAAGCTCCGGTACGATTCGGCCGGAAGCGCAGATAATTTTGAGCGAATCTTTCCACTGATAATCATTTTTGTCAAGTAGATTCATCTAACCAGATTTATCGCCTTGATTATTCCTTGCCACCAAATTCTTCGACCGTGACCATTCCCCTGGTTGCCCTGGGCGTGAGCATAGCCAGCGGGAAATGTTGTCTCTTTCTGCAATTCTTATGTTTCAGAGGGTGTATAAAAGCTGGGCTACCACCGGAAGACTTACAAAAATGGTGAGTGAGAGCTTTCTCATCTTTGAAAATATTCAGACAAGATTATTCGAATGTGCGCACAGGAAGGATTCTCTACTGTTCCAAATTTAAACAGGAAATGTCATTTCTGTAAGAATAAAAGTATGTTGTTGGTAATCCAACGAGACTCTTACGGGAGTTTTGCATAAAAATTTTGGATAGAACTATCGAATTGCCTAAATAAATTTTACAGGAACAACAGTTCGAAACAATTTTACACAATTTTTAGTGGGAACCATTCTGTCTTCTATCATTTTCATCTTCTATCATTCTCCTACCTTCATATTCAATTTGGATTTGATTCAACAAGTAAGATACACATTTTCTGTATTTTAGTCGTTTTACTGCAGTAAAACCTACCTCTCAAAATATCTTTTTGCAGCAAACATGTGGAAGTCGTGTATCGTTCTCTCTGCCAACTTCTGTTGAGTAAATTCGTATGAACTTTTTAGCAATTTTGAACCAAATAATTTTATTCAAGACTGATGTTATTATAATATTGTATAGACAACTGTTGTACTACATCACTAACATCAAGTCGCTCAGAGAAAAACTAGGGTTGTTTTCATAAAATGAGAACAGAATTTTATCATTCCGTGCCCCTTAATTGTAAAAGCGCTCAGAGCATCAATCTCATGCTCGTCATATTCTTTTGTTGCGAACAATGAAAGAAAATTAAAAATTCCAGTTTGGTTTATAGAACAGGTGACGATTCCTGAGCGGAGCGAGGGCCCAAAATAGCGCCCGCCAAAAGCGGACACATTTTCTTCGTCTCGAGACCCCCGAGTGCTCCGAATTGTTCATGCACACATTTATTCCTAGTGAGAAGGGTGACAATACATTTCACCACAAGAATACAAAAATCCTAGTTACTTCCTTTTTGCGGAACGGAAGTAAGATATTTACCTTAGTTCTTGGTGTTAATAAAATTAACATGTACCGCGCGCTCGAACATTTCGGGTTCCAAGTAATCATTTTCCTCGTTGATGCTTGAAAAATAAACTATACTCATAATAAATTTAGGAAGTGATATGGGTGCACACGCGCTTAGGACAATAATTAAGCAGTAGGACTCGTTAATAATGGACTCGTGCAGACCAGTTTGAGCTCACAAATAGCTCAACATTTTTGTATTTGGGCCTAGTGTAGCGCCACTATAGGTCCGTCAAAGCTACTTTGTCTCTTTAGCCTATACGTCCGTTTTTGTAATTTCAGAAAACTATGAAACACCTTGGTCACCTCTATACAGTTGTCAAACGGCCCCTAGTGAAAAAATTTTTGGGATCCCATATGGGACCTTGTAAGATCAAAATTGGGATCTCGTGAGATTCCGAGAATTTTCGAGAACAATGATTTTATCAACGTGACAAAATGTATTTTAATCGATTAATAAACATTCTCTCCTCAGCAGGAAGTTCACTTGCATATTGCTACACGGTCCATTATCAGCCCATCCTATCAAATACTATAGGGGTGATCGGTTATCCGCCCCCTGGCTGCAATAGAATTTCATAACATAATTCGAATTCTGGTTGCTTCATGTGATACGTTGAAATACAACCCAAATTTTCCATCAAAACTTGAGGATTTTGATGGAAATTTCAGTCAAACTTGGAGAATATAATCGAAGCAGGAATCAAATTCAATTTCATAAATTGTTTCAAATGTAACGCAGATCAATGACTGGATTGTCGATCAGAATATCGAAGTGGGCGGGCAGACCTTTACATAATTTTTTTGCGCTCTTTTAGTTGAAAATAGAAAATTCGAAGTTTTTAACTTGTGTGAAGTTTGAATATTTTTTATTGCAATGATGAAATTTTACTAAATGTTTACCTTCTCAAAAGCAGACTACTGTAGCTGCACTGCATGGCCGACGGAGCGCAATGAACAATATTTCAATTTTGTGCAATCTTTGGATGTCGTTGTCCATATACATTACCTATAGACTTGAAATTTGAAGTTTATCTTGCAGTTGATCTTGATCATGCGCACAATGAAGGAACAATTTTGGCGGGAACGCGGATGTTATAATCGCAAACATCATGCAGTGAACATAACAACACACGTGCAGGTCACTCGAGCCGTCTCCAATTTTGCACTGCAATTTGTTAAACATTGTACGGGCTACAAACTTAGGGGGTTGTACGAAGATACACGCCTGCAGACGTCATTAGCCCGGAGCCCTTGATTTTGGTCCTTCAACTGTTTCTTTCAACAGAAATATCGTTATCATAATTGCGATAACCGATGTGAAGTTGTGTCCGGCGCTAACCTCCTGCAAAATTTGGAAAAGTTTTTGAAAACGCAAGTGTAATTTCTTATTCTCTCAAACCCTTTTACATAGATTTTATTTATCCCTTGATTTTGTACTCGATTCTTATGTTATGGATCTTTTGTTATCGATCTTTATGTTTCTCAAATGTGCTCATCACTTGCATGATCCTTCTCCAACATTCAGATCAGGAAAGTTACTTCCTATATTGTTTACAGAGATTAGGAGTTGATACCAAAACATGATGTCTGTGCTCCTAGTTGATCGACCACAGCAGAACAATGACAATTTAATTGTCATGATAGCACACCAGAAAGCTAAACAGCTGAAGTTGAAACATAATTCAATTGTGCAATTAGTTGGAAATGATTCCAAGAGAACAGTGTGCACACTGCACAAAACTGATTGCGATTATGATAGAATATTGATGCCAAGATTAATAAGACATAACTTGAGTGTGCGCTTAAGGGATGCTGTATCTATCTCATCTTACTCTCACATTGAACTAGGAGTCACAATAAGAGTAGCGCTCATGGATAAACAAACAACAAGTGGGCTTGATAAGTGAGTATGCACGCAAGGTTTCATACAATCTGATTGGATGCTGTACTCAAGCTGATGATTTTTATGAGTCATGGTTACTGAGGCTTCAGTTATAATATTCTATTTCATAAACATCATTGGGACCCAAAGTCAGAAATTTGAAGCCTCTTTGATCTTTGTGTAGGTCTACATGCCAAAAGATGCTGAGCAATCACTTTTCTGGATGTCGACCTTTAATTCATGAGGGCAATAAGTTTATCGTAAGAAACAATTTTGCTGCGATAGTATTTTATGTTCTAGAAACTAACCCAGGTCCATGTTGCATGGTTATAGAAAGAACAAAGATCATTTTCTCTGAGGAAATAGTGGGATATAAGGTATGTGACATTGAAGCAGGTGAACGATCTTTGCTTGTTGAATTTAATCTTGCATGTACAATGTTGAAGGATGGAGAGAAACCTTTGGATGAAATATGCTATGATGATATTGGTGGTGCGAATGGTGCTCTGTCTCAATTAAGAGATATTGAAATACCTCTGCGTTTTCCTTCACTGTTCAGAACATGTGTGGAAGCAAGGACACCAAGAATTCTGCTTTATGGCCCACAAGGGAATGGAAAAGTTTTGATGGCACGTGCATTAGCCAATGAGACTGGAGCTCATTTCATTCTTCTCGATGGTAATTATATTGTACATTAGTTGAAGATATTTGCGACCTATTGTTAGTTGAATCCATCAGATTTGTTGGTTCTCCAATCTTTGTTTTTCTCATATGAGAATATTTACCCCTTATGAATTATATTGACTAGTGGTAGCTACTGAATTCACTCAAAGATTGGTGTTATTCTTTGTAGGTAGAGCAAAATCGAATGATCAGATGATGGAGAAGTTTGAAGAGGCCAAGAAGTATGCTTCTTCAGTCGTATGCATTGATGAAATTGATGTTATCTCCCCGATTACGGTAATGCGCAAATATGACAATGATATTTTCGAACTATCATACTTTCTGCAATAATTCGATGATTTATTTATTGCAGTCCAAGGCTAAAACTGTCGAGAAACGTCGGAAAGACCTTCTAGATTTGATAGCAAATTTAGATTATACTTCAGATAGTTCTGTAACAGTAGTGATAGGTGTTTTGACTGAGATCAGAAATTTACATCCTGAAATACAATCATACTTCCTAATTGAACCTTTGCTACATAAACAAATTAAGGTCGATGTTGCAGAATTAGTATCAAGGTTCCAAATCTTACAAGTTTGCACCAGAAATATGAATCTTCCAAAATACCTCAATCTCTGGAAGGTAGAGTCTGCCTTTAATACCTCTAATATTTGAATATACTTCTTTCACCAGTGTGAACACTGACCAACCTGTTTTGAACAATCAGGTTGCTGCATTGACTGATGAAAGCTTTACTGGAGCCCAGTTGTCCAAGTTGTGCTCAACTGTGGCCTTGCTTCACAAGGAAAAGAGCAATGAGTTCAAATCTATAACCCTTGAAGATTTCGAGGTAAGAAGTGTCTCTGCTTAAAAACAATCAGTGTGAAGTCAGGATCTTGAATGTTCTTTTCTTTCTCAAGGAATGCATCAAATATAAATTATACACCTGAAAGCACGAGTATTCAAGCAGACAGAGGAGCCATTTTCATCTTCAGGGTAGAAGGGCTGAGTTTTGAATCAATTTCATTGAGTTTGGTATTTTCACAAACTTTGGTCATCATTTCTCACCAGTTGACATCGGGCTATTCATCTTTACCGTTACAAAGAACTATACATCACAGATTCGTTTAAGTAAGCTCAATCAGTTGCTATTGACATTCCGTATGCTTGTGAAACGTCCGTGAATCCACCAAAAAGCTAGAAAAGTTGATGTAGAAGCGTGTAAGTAGATGGTTTTGAATTATTATTTTAGTCCAGTTCCCATTCATACATTATTTTTGCTCTATCCCTGTCATTCGTCCGTATGTATGATTATGATAAGCCGTTTTGATTTGTTTCGATTGTGTTTCAAATTGTATAAGTATAATTCATTTCGGAATTAACATCTTACTATCAACTCTTGGAGCGAAGTCTTTTGATGAATTCCCCTATACTTTTAGACTTTTTGCACTACTATAAATGAAGTACACTCCAGAGTACACTGTATACAGTGCACTTGAAGATCAACATGTAGAAATCCTATATCAAATCTCTTCGATCAGAGGAGCTATCTCCATTCCAAAAATCCTATTTGGATCAAAATCACTGCTTAATTATCTAGGATCGTTATACCGATTAAAATGGCATGTCGTAGCTGTGCAGCGTCTACGATGTCGAGGGCCACGCGGTCTGATTGGCAATCGAATGTCTTTTATAGGAAAGTGGATAAAGATAGAGCAAAACGGCGAGAAGACGAATCTAATCGTATCGATTTCTGAAATTTCTATGCTAAATAGAAGTCTGTGCATGCAATTGTATTTTTTTCAAATGTGTACAAAGTTTGCGAGTCGAGTGGCTCCGCGAAGTAGGGTGTTCGAGACTCGAGCCGCTTGACTCGCAAACTTTGTGCACATTTTTTGCAAAACATATTGCACGCACAGATCTCTAACGAGCTTAAACATTTCGGCAATCGATGGGATTACATTCTTCTTCTCCTCGTTTGCTCCATTTTATCTCACTTCACTTCTAAAATTTATTTTACTGATGGAAGTGATGGAAACCTACTGCGGTCCGAACCACTCGCCAGGAGTTGGTCGCGCACATCTTTCATATGGTTTACTTCGCGAAAGGCCCGAGCTAGATGAATGATTTTTATTTCGCTACCACGCGTTAGATTCATACCGTGGCTCCATAAGTTGCTTTACATTATACTTTCATTTCTATTATCGTGAATATCATTGAACTTTCTGACCATAATACGGGCCTGTTGCCGATAAATATAGTAAAATTGTCTGCAAATGCAAGTCATGATTTTATCAAAATGTCATCCTGAGTAGCTTCTAATTGATATTCATCCTTTAATATATTTTGAAACATTCCGGACAAGGTCATGCTGCGCAATTGAAGTCATAGTTTTTATCATCGGGAAGGGATGTGTCTCTGCGGCGATACTCAAAGTTACCATCCGAAATTGAATTTAGTGTTTCTTTACAATTCTTATTCTGATGGAAGAGCTTCTCGGTAAATTATTATTTTGACTGAGAGCCGCGCAGTAACAATAAAATTCAAGGCGTTTCCGGGTTTTTAAACGAGTCATATGAATAGAATTTAAAGAATACTGAGGTTCTATCCTTAGGTCCTTACGTGCTGGCCGCACAAAAATGCATCGAAGATATAGGTATAGAAGAAAAGTACACCCCCCCCCCCCAGCACTCCCGCACCGCTGATGGTCCGTTTCGTCGGATCGCCGTCGCGTCGCTGCGCAGCCAGCCGCAGCCGGGCTCTTATCTTCACGCATTTTTATGCGGCCAGCGCGGATCTTTCTGTCGAGGCCCTTTCTGAGCCAACGTTTCAACGTAAAACTTGAAAATTCTAATCGATTTTTTCTAAATAAGTATTTAGAGAGTAAATCATCTGAAGAACTGAGCGTCAAATTGGTAAAATCGGTGCAATGATTATTCACGCAATTAATACTCATTTACATAAGATACTGAGTTTTGCATTTATTAGTCTCAATTGTATTATTTTGTTATAAAATTGCATGTGTTACCGGCCCTTCTTCAAGTTAATGGCCTGAAGTTCATTTTCCACGTGATGCCCTGCCAAAATTTTGGGGTATTTCTTGGAGGCAGCGTTTATTTCCTCTTCAGTGCCAACTAGGGGGCTCATTTCGACATCAGATGCGATGTGTGCAAACAGGGTAGAGGAAATTCTCCACAAGGATTTTCCGGATTGCTTAGCGCGCTCTACAGCGGCCAAGGTTTTTTCGTTCACCCAGACTTCGTGCCATCCAGCCAAAACACGACCCCCGGTGAGATGCTCCAATTCCATACCGGCTTGAGCCAAGATGCAGCCATCGGGTATAGAGACCGGAAACTTGGTACCATCGCGAAGCCAAATATCAAGCCCGGGAAAGCGGCTCTTTCCGTGGCAGGTGATGAAACTGAGATCTCTGTGAAATCCGGCCAAGATCGTCTCCAGAGTTCCGTGTTTCTTTAGATCTGATGCGGTCGGGGCCAACAGGTGAGGCCCGTACTTCATGAGCTTGGTAAACGCGTCTCTGGGCAATCCGAAGCCAACTGCGACCATCTCGGAAAGAGTGAAAGAAGTTGCCAATAGCTTCTGTCCCCAAAAATTCATCTCATCCAAGAATTCTGGAATCGCCGCAGGAGATACAGGATCTGCATTCAATTCGGCAAACTTCGTTTTTTCGGGACGAGGACCTACGCGATGGAAGAATCTCCACTTTGCATCTGGTTTCGTGGGCAGATGAGCGCTGTTGGCGGGGTTTTTGTTGAGCTGTAGAAGTTTCAATAGTATGTTAATGCTTCAATTTCTTTAAATTGAAAGCTTTCTACTGCCACAAAGTATTTTGAAAAGTTCGAAATGGTTGTCATGAAGACGCACCTCCTTTATGAACTCGTGGCAAGAAGGATCAACTGCGCAACGAGGGTATTCCGTGCCTTCGGGAGTCACGCCGATTTGGTAATGGCATTCGGGACGAGCATCGACCATTTTAACTTTTTCATCTTGTTCAAAGTAGCGCTCCATCAAATCCAGAAATTTACTATTGTCTTCTTCAGAGACTCGAGGATCACGGGCTATCAAGCAACTTGCCGATTCGAACCATTTAGCTGCCTACATGTCATAAAGAACGAGAATTCAAACACATGGAACAGTAAAATGAACTAAAAAGTTTATGGCAGGGAATTCAAAAATGATTAGAATGTAAAATTTGTTTCAGTTGATCACTGATAGCTTGTTGAAACCAGGAGTAACATTGAAGTAAAGTCGGATTTGTTCTCTTGCAAAGCCATTCAACTTTTCTAGAAGTAAATCAATCCTATCCTGATTGAAACAGAAGTCTACATACCCTTTCACACTCTCTTAGAGCAGCCTCGCTGGTTGGATCTTCGAGCCAATATTTGATTTCAATGGGATCATCCATTTTCTATAAGTAAAGAATTTTCTGGAATTTCCAACATTGAAATTTGGAATCAGTTACACTGAAAATATCATTATTTCAACATCTTTATGGTTTGACTCTAAGTAGGCAAAAGAAATGGGTATCTATTCCAAACTTCAAATCACACTAGATACAAATGGCTTGTTCGTATCTGACCAAGTGGAGGTCATAAGAGTCTATTTTGCTCTTTTTACACAAGCAAAGTAAAATCTCATTTGTAGAGTGAACTGTAAATGCAACTCATCAAAAGCTGGTTCCTGAAATTTATCTTGCCTACCATTTATAAAGACAAAATACATTCTAAACTAGGAACCATCATCTTCTCAAATTCTTGGATTAATTTTAGTGTACTTGTAGTGACTAAAAAATCAACAGCTATAAACATTTCTGATTCTAGGGATCTCCCTTTCCTCACCTTTCAATTTTAAGAGTTGATATAGGCTACAGACACTGAATTACCATGAGTGCCTTATACTTCAACCTTCATAGTGAACTATTTAAAAAAAAAAATTTTAACGAATTTTGATATTAAACTGTTCCCACAATCACTACTGAATATCTTTTCTTGACATCATTTTCCTGAAGTTGACAGAGAAGTGCAGAATCAATCATGTGAAAGTGAATGATCTTCATTGTCTACTATCTCTAGGTATGATGCTGGTTCTGGAGAATTTCAAGTAGTCTCTTTTACAGAAATCACAGCTTCTTGTTATGAGTTTATAACAATCTTGAGCATGAATATTGGAGAATCGAGTTTTTTAATTGACCACACCTAGTTTTGCAGAATGTAATTGGACACTCATATTTTGCCATTCTTTGGTGAAATTCATCAGATTTCAAGTGAGTATTCCAACCACGTTGCAACTTTTTAGAACTTAAGCATAAAATATGCACATACCTGGTTCAGAAATTGTCAAGATCAAGAACAAAAAAGTACACAGTATGGCGATAACAGCATGAAGACATGAAGTCAATTGACCAACTGAAGTGATTTCAACATGTGTATGTACTTTTCCCCCAAAGACATTTTTATCACTGTCACTACTATTCCAGACAACAACTCAACAGGTTCATTCACCCTTCTCCTCGCTTCTTGATTAATAGTAGGTACCATCACTGGAACAGAGAAAACTCATGGAGATTCTTCTCTCGTCATTTCGGATTATTATTCC
The DNA here is from genome assembly GCA_030522705.1 of Eretmocerus eremicus. NCBI lineage: Eukaryota > Metazoa > Arthropoda > Insecta > Hymenoptera > Aphelinidae > Eretmocerus > Eretmocerus eremicus. Next base: position 1,112 of record JAPYYZ010003109.1, on the reverse strand, counting down.
GGTGAGATGGATTTTTATAGATTAAATCCATCATGAGTAAATAAGTGGTTTGAGGTTTGAGGAGGGGGAAAATTCGATCAGATAATTCGTAAATCCCGGTAACAACGAAATCTACTCAGCGGCTCTGCAGGTAAGGTCGCTGCGGCTTGCCTGAAATTCCTGGCGAGAGGTGGCCATAGTGGCATCCACGACGAGGACATCAACGGCGACGACCCCGGGGCAGGCAAATGGCCGCCGTTTGCTGCGCGCGACGACGTCGTAAGCAGTGGGTAAGCAGTACGCAAGAATGTAGTGCGCGTAGCACACAACTCGGAGCAGCTAGAGGATTCGCCGCGTCCGCGCCTATCTCTCTCCAAGGAATCGTAGTTTCCGTGTTACTTCGTAACAGCAGTGATATTACCAAGTGTGCATGGTTCCGAGGTGACAATTCGCCAGCCCTTGGCATGGCCAGGTAGACGGTTATCCTCTCGGCGCAATGAGCCCAGCAGCCGCGGAGACGACGCTGCTCGCCGAGCATCAGGGCGCCGCGGTTATGAAGTCCGCGGGCGGGCCCCACATCCCCGGCCAAGCCGCTCCCGATCTGCAGGTAAATTTTGTCTCGGCTCAGGTATAACTGGCCAGTTTCGAAGCCGACGCTTTTGCCTCGTGTTGATCGGAGATTCAATGTGCGGATAGCTCGAGTTTGTACACCATAGGTAGGCCGATGAGGAGTTTGATCCGAGCTCGCGATGTCGCAACTTACTTTGGTGAACTCGAATCCACCTCATGGGCCGTGAGTCACGGCCTTGAGCGCTCGAGCCTCGTTGTAATCGTAATTCGTGGAATGTTCATGCCGTTGGAGGACTTGCAGACGCTCCGACCCGGATCACTCTTTCGCGAAACATGCTCTCGTTGTCGATGTAAAGTCTCGAACGATTGGTCCACTTGACACTTTCATTATTGAATGCTAAACAACGCTGCAAGAATAGCTTGCCCGTGAGTCTTGCTGAGACGGAATGTCTCAAGAAAATAGTCACAATGTTTCGCATTATTCGACCGACGGTGATTCAGTCCTCCATCCAAAACAACGCATTCTCGCCTCACCTGTATTATTTTCAAAATATCCCAGCAAA
>JAPYYZ010003107.1:0-12022 GCA_030522705.1 Eretmocerus eremicus | reverse complement strand
TGTCGGTAAGGTAGAGCTTTTACATGACCTTAAGAAACATGAATTTACTTTTTGACATTCCGTGCGTAAAAGCTGACTTTGCGCACAATTTGGCAACTTTCACTCACAGATTGTCAAAAAATATAGTTTGATACACGGGCGCAAAACTCATTTTCGCATCCTCGTGGCGATTCCGACCCTCGCCTGCGGCTCGGGCCGGTAACCCATCACTAAGATGCGAAGAAGTTTTTACGCCCTTGTATCGGAATGTACTATTTTGTATAAATACTCTGATAGGTACCGACATTGTGTTTTTAGAATAAATTTTTGGTGCTTCTACTGGATCCAGCAGCTTTTCATACTTCTGTGTCTACTGCATGAACATTGCGATGATTATTCATTTATTTTGATGAATAATCATCACAATGTTTATGCAGTAGACTCAAAAGTATGAAAAGCTGCTGGATCCAGTAGAAGCACCAAAAATGTGTTCAAAAAACGCAATATCGGTACGTATCAGAGTATTTATCCAGTAGTTAAGTACTTTTGTACATGAATCATCCTTTTCAGATCGTAGGGTAGTCTGTCTGATTGAATAAATCCATTCGTGGGAGCCTTATAAGTTTAGTGATCTTCCGTTGAGCTCTTTGGTTTATATCTATGGCGATAATCCCATTCTCAGAACTTCATCTGACTCCGATGAAATAGATTTGACTGAAATGTCCTTTAATGTGAAAACTATCATCCTCATGTTGAAATACGTAGATGAGTATTTGTTATTTTTGATCGATCTTGTATCGGGGTCTGAGGACAATGTTAGAACTATCGATTTCTCACTTTGCCCTCCAAGATCGATCAAACCTCACAAATATCCAAACTATACCTAAATTATTCTTACTGTGTTATTATTTTATGCTTCTTTCGGGAAAATCTCTAATTCATCCCTTTTTTGTCTTTACCGTGCCATAACTCTCATAAGCGCGCGGCCGGTTTGGGAGATAACCGACACCCTAATATGCATAGTACGCACGAAACACGTGTAATTTGGGAATTTTCCGAGAGCCATTTCACCAAAAAATGAGACCTAATCAATTTCAAAATTTGCAATGATCGCGGGCGCAGTGAATTCCAAGGATACCGCGAAGGACTCGCAACAACCCAAGTATCATCTCTGGTTCGAAGATTCTTCGAACACACTGCAAGAACTTTTTCTCATATTGTACAGTTGACACTACGCAATTCCCAGATTCTTCTTTCAATTTTTGCATTTTGAATCAACCTATCGAATATTTAAACTCGCGTCAATATGTGTCCTTAGGATGAGTTCTTTGCGGTAGATGCCCGAAATACAGCGACAAAGATACAATTCAGGATAAACGTTAGGCTTCTAGACACTATCAATTTAGGCCAAATATCGTAAAAATTGGCGTTTTTCTCCGTTTCCCCTTCGAACTAGTTGAATTTTGAGTGCAAAAATAATCTGATCTATTTTTAGAATGATAATTGGATTGACTGGGGACATTCACGCATGCTCTCATTTGCGAGAAGCATGCTAAAAAAGGTTCCCCCGCTAAGATGACAACGTATTATCTCGCACTCATTCTTACATAGAGAACTGAGAATCTTTTTGTCCGATTTTGAACACAGAGTTCCAAAAAGAAAGTTCAGAGGAGTCGCATCAATTTAACTCAGAATGATGATCAATGGCAAGTTTTCCGGCAGGGAATTGGAAGAATCGAAATCGTCACTCAAGAAAGCTCAAAATCCAAAACGGAATTTCTCGACTCAACCATATTTACTTCTATCAAATCTCGCATAATCTCCCCACATTCATCTTGTTATATAATCCATCCCGTACTTACTCGGACTTTTCTTATCATCTTTATCACTTGAAGACACCCTAATTTATTTCCATACTCTTGTTTTATGCAGAGTGTGGTGCATAAATTTGCTAATCTATTCGTGAATACTGACATATCGCGAATGCCATGAAAACTAATGGCAGTTTCTATAACGATCAATTTTGTGAATTACTTCTGTTAAAGTCGATGAAGCATTCGTCTACAGCTGTCCGGGTGTTATATTTTCCTTGTGTTTGCGTCCTCCTATGGCCTCGGGTCATGAAAACGTTTAATAGTTTCTAAGAAGCTCCTTCAAACAATATCTGAATGAATATTTTCCTTTGTTCTACGTTGTTGATTAGTAACGGAAAAATTATTCAGTCGACTTTCGGTCTTTGCTTTGTCGCGAGGCGGATTCCTCTGGATCTTTAACAAAATTCTATCATTTACATTCTTACAGGCAAATCAGTAAGAACATAGTCAAGAAAACTCTCTTAAAATGTCATTATCTCCTTTCTATGTTGTACGCCATTGAAACCGCAATACATTCTTCGTCCAGTATCAAGTAAGAGCTATGTCAGAGAAATCGGAAAGAAAAAGGTTTGGTCTCTTCGATTTATGTTCGATACATAATTGTGAGAGTTGACAATGCGGCTGTATGAGATATCAATCCACAATCACTATCATATTTGTCAATTCTGAATGATAATCTAGCTCAATCTGATAGACTATTTGTTGAGGAATGTTTGCTACCGTGCTACCAAGATTACTAATAAACCCACTCTGTCAATCTATTTGATGCGTATCTTAAGGTCATGTAAAAGCTCTAGCTTACTGACATTCATTATAAATTGATTGAAAATAAAATAAAACAATTTTTTGTAAAGTAGCTCCAATCCCAGCTACGCATGGGCAGAATGCAGCACTCTTTAAAATTTTGGAGTAATCCGTGGAAAGCTCTTGGAATAATCTCGACTCTGGTTTAATATGCTCGCACTAGAGTTGGGATTACTCCAAAAGCTTTCCACAGAGGTGCATTCTGCCAATACGCAGTTTGGGTTGGAGCTACTTTTTTGAAATATTGTTTTGTTTTATTTTTAATCAATTCATGATAAATGTCGGAAAGGTGGAGCTTTTCCTTCCCCTTGAAATGTTGAGAAAACAGAATTTGAAAAGAATCGAGAATCAATAAAAATTTAACAGAATTTGACACGCGGAGAAAACGCTTAGCGCTAAAGGATCAAAAGACAGTTGATGATGTAAGTCATGCTTATTCAGTCACCGTATTTGCATCGTAAACGACTTTTAGTTCACGATCTTTGAGTAACTGTCTTTCATCTAATATGAAAAATTATATATGATGGCTCTGTTTGGTGCAGCACTCATAATCAAAAACTTTTTTTGATTTGTTACAAGAATGATACACAATATTCAGCCAGAGTGTTCTTTCTTATTTCAGATAGAAATTTTAAAAATGCCGCCCAATTCTGCAGATGTTGTTAGTACCACTAGAGATGAGAATGAGGTTCTCAAGCCAAATCATCTACCGGAGAGCAAAAAGCAACCGAGGAAGGAGTGGTTCTTTTTGCGAAAGGATATCAGGTGGCAGACAACGATCATACTTGCAATGGTACACGTGGTAGCTTTCTATGGCGTCTTCACCTTCCCGTACATTGAACGCTACAAAACTATTCTATGGTGTAAGCACTTCTGCTCTTACTGATGAAAGAGATAGATCCTTCCTTTATCTGATGGAATTTTGATACAAAATTATAAACACGCTGTGTCTTTCTCCGGGCGAGGGCTGATCCTATTTTTAAGTACGTCTATGTCAAATTGAAACGGGATTTGCAAACTTTTTTTGAGATTCTCAAATTTTTTTCTTTGGCCCAGATGTTGAATTATGATATTGTACATACACAAGAGCCGAAAATTTGATTTGCTCGAGATAGTCCTATATCAATGATTTAGCTGGAAAATTTGAGGACGAAACGTCCCCCCGCATTTTACCCATAACTTGGTAGGATTCGATCAAATTCAATTCTGAAGAAAGCTTTTGAAAGTAAAGTGAGAAATATATCGATTTATTACTTAAACAATCTTTTTTGAGCTGTTTCTAACGCCCCAGGAGGTAAATAATCTGCTTATAGGTTTTTTGACAATTCTCGAGCTTTCTTTCGAGAAAGCAAAAGTGTTCAGGTATTCGGGGAAAAATATACATATTCAGCTATTAGGACGTAAGGCTCAAACAGATTTTTACAGGTACTAAATTAATGGGGGTATTTACTTCTTGTCCAAATGCTTTTTTCGAAATTGGGGTCTTGATGACCGTTTCAAAGTTATGAGCAAAATACAAGGGTAGTTTTTTTCTCATTTTTCCAATTAAATAATTAATGTGGGCCTTGATACATCCTTGTATGTTACATACTCTATTTACAACATTGCTCCAGACAATTCATTCATGGTTCCTCTAAGTCCATGGCACGATTATCACATTTCTAATGATTTATTACAAATGTTAGGACAGTGAGGAGGTAAACTCGAATGGAAAAATTTACGTGTTATGAAAATAATACATTAATCAATTCTAAATCATAATATACTCACCGTGTTTTTAGCATATTTCGTGGCTATGTGGGTGATGTTTGGTATAAATGGTGGTGTACATCGCTATTGGTGTCATAGATCTTACAAAGCAAAGCTGCCAATGAAAATTGTTCTCGCTTATTGTTATCTTCAAGCTGCTCAGGTAATGATATCGACACTTTGACTAACGTGATGTATAAATATAAAGAAAATATTATTAGAAACGCAAATTTCAAGTCATATGAAATCTTAGGCGTATCGGAAATTCCAGCGAAAATTTTGAGACATTTTTTTTAATCCGCAAATGGAAAACTTTCTGATATGGAAAAACTGATTTCATGGATGATTGAAGCTCCACAATAGCTTGGTTCTATTGAATATAATAGCGTGCTCAGCGTGCTGCTCATTTCTTCACATCATCCGAAAACCTACATAGTAGATTCTGTAGATCTTACTTGCAAAACCCGAAATAGTGTGTAACAGTATATAATCCAGTGAAAGCTCACATTCGGACATACGTTATCGCGAATACTTTTTCAGCGATGACCGACCAATCTCTTATTGCCCACATGTGATATTATTTCAATCTCGCAAGAGTTTTTTTCGTGGTTTTGGCTCAGAGCAAAGAATGCTCAATTCAATGTCATGATTAGGTATTATGCACTCATATGGAATTAAAAATCGTGCGTTTGATTTCTGTGAAATGAAAACCCTTTTTTGAATTGAAGAAACGATCGTATCTATGTATCAAACAATGCATTCATTCTTTTCCAAAATGTTTGACACCTAGAAAACGTCTGCATTTTTTGTTCGTGGTCCAAGTGAGAACTGTAATATGATAAGATTGGATATGCTTATTTCTTGAGCTATACAGCTGCATGTCTTAGTCATTCCCCATCTATAACGAAATGGAAGTGTTTTAATTTAATTTGATTTCGTTCAAGGTTTTTCCCTAGCGCTGACCGCGGGCTAGGGTAATTGCTCAACTTTGATGATTGCCCAAGGCAGCTCTCAGCGATTTTGCCATAGTGTGTCAATTGATTTCAAACGTCATTGATAGATATTTTTTGGAGAAGAAATTAATTAGATTCTTGGGACAAAGCCTAGACCTTTTTTCATGAGCTCGATATATTGCTTTTCATGATCTTAAAGAAACTTTGAAGAAATATCAGAAACTTGTAGTTTGAAAGTTTGATAATCATTGTCCATGGATTTCCCTGAATATCAAAGAACTTTGAGAAGATGCGATTGGGAACATATACTATCGATTTCGCAGGTTCCATTCAGAAAATGGGTTCAATACCATCGATTACATCACAGATACATGGAAACTGATGCAGATCCTCATAACAGTAAGCGAGGATTTTTCTTCTCGCACATTGGCTGGTTGATGGTCCAAAGAACGCCAGAAGCCAATGAAAAAATCAAAACTATTGATCTGAGTGATATGGATTCTGACCCTGTTGTTAAATTCGCTGACAAGTAAGATTACAATGCTTGAATCTGCTTCAAACATAAACATGTGAGGGTATTAAGGATTATCCATGACTCATGATTGTAGGTACTACTTTCAACTCTCTTTTATCACACAAGTCATATCGGTTTTGATACCAGTATATTTGTGGAATGAAGATTGGTACTACGCTGTACTCTCTCAGTTCATACGGTATGCTTATACCTTGAATGCAATGTTCTCCATTAACAGCATCGCACATACTTGGGGCTACAAGCCTTACGACAAGTAAGTTTGAAATTGTACTGCACTAACACGTGGCACGTGTGACACTTTATTGATATAATCCCATTAATGCATTCGTCTCTCTGAAATTCTCATTGGAAATTTTATCTCTGGTCCGGGATTCATTCAAGAGCCCATGGAAAGTTAAAGGAATAACATAATTTTCTGGTTCTCTCTAATAATCCATAATAATTCACGAAATCTATTCCCCAGGAACATTGCCCCAGTGGAGAATAGGTTTGCTTCCTATGTCTCATTTGGAGAAGGTTGGCATAACTATCATCACACCTTCCCATGGGACTACCGCACTCCAGAAATCGGGGGCCCACGATTTGATGTGGTAGCTTGGCTCATTACTGCTTTTGAAAAAATCGGCTGGGCGTACGACCTGAAGAGACCATCGCCCAAAATTGTAGAAATGGCTATGAATCGCAAAGGAGATGGAACTTTCTTAAAATCTGCAATGTCTTGAGATGATTCGTGCTATACATAATACAAGTATTTCATTCATACGCATCATAAGGATTTTGAAACGGGAGATCTTTTCATGTGAAGTTGGAATCATAATCATGATTACTCTTTGGAAGAGTTTATAATGATTTTTGATCATATTTCATACCCAAAGATCCTGATACGATGACAATATCTTCCGAAAATATGTTTTTTTAAAACATACGACAGGTTATATGGAAAATGACTTTGCCAAATATATAATTTTCCATTGGATGTTAGATTTTTGAAAAAAATTACATCGTTATTTCACTCTCATCCGGAGGATAAAAGTTTTGTTCTGCTCTCCAATCAGTGGCGTTCTGCAACTTACATTTTGAGAGATATAGTACATGGGATACACACTTATTATTAGAAGAACGTATTCCGGGTACAAATAATACTCAATTCACCATAAATTTGTATCAATTCTGTCAACTAACGGCACTGAAGAGCAACATTTTGAGATCAGTATGTCATATTTATATGTGGAAGCATAATTTTGTACGTGTTAATAGGCGCAGAAACTACAGAAACTATGACAAGGCCCAATGCGTCAGATATCCTATTTCAAGTCCAAAAATCCATACTTTGAAATTTCCAGATTTCTTAAAATCTTCACCAAAGTGATACTTTAGGAGATTCCATCACATCAGCGGTGGAAATTGTATCTAATGATATTCTACTTCCACACTTGAATCTTCTGACTGCGATCTTAGTGACTTTATGACGCTAAAATAGATCAGACACAAGATATGCGACGATCTATCCAAATAGGTACCCGTAAGATTCGACTAACTTTGTTAAAGATCTTGATAAGCTCCGATGGAATGAACCATAAGCATCTCTTTGAAACTTACGGGGCTGTATCCTCATCGTTCTCATAAGCACTGTCAATGTAGAATTCGTCTCGTACCCGAAATAAAGATATGGATCTAGATTAGATTTTTTTTTTTTATAGGCATTCTTAAAGCTTATTCCAAGCTGAGATGATTTAGGCCACATTTAAATTTTGGAACACTACAGCTCACTTATTGTTTTTGATAACGATATATGGATGATGCTCTTTTGCAACTTCTTATTCACTACTTTACAACCCTTGATCGCAAAAATATCCTTACGCACAGCGTCAAGTTCTTGACACACTTGTTTTTTTTCTTTTTTTTTTCTAACTGTAGTTCTGAAATCTTGTGTGAGATTTATTAGCTACAATATAGAAATATGTATGTTACAACAAAATTGTATCATACTTATCTGCTAAAATTCGTACGTGTAAATTACAGTCATTGAGAGAACGCATGATACATTCACAAGCTCCAATGTCGGGTTCTGCTAATAAGATCAAGATTTTCATGGATAGTTGTAACTTTTAACTATACAATGATCTAATGAGCTTCTTTCTTGGCTCATCAAATAGAGAACATTGCCACATCACATGGTCCAAATTTTGATTGTGTGCGCCACATGGTCACCTTTGTTTGATTGATATGTATCCGCAGTTTTTAATAATTTAGTGAGTGGTTTAGCCAACTGCTAGCTTGACAACTCCAGTCCAATGATATTAAGATACTACATGCATGATAATTTGATAGGAATATCATCGAGCTTTACTACATTTAGAGTAACCTCTTCATAATTCGATCTTTATCGTATGCAGTTTTACTTGGAAACGAAAATTCCCGAAAGAGAATTAGATTTTACTGGACTGATTTCGTTCGATTTGGTTACTTTACGATGTCTGTTATAACTATGAGTGGAATATCCTCAAGCATTTGAGTGCAGTACCATTTTTTCGAGCATTTGTTGAATCCTTGTCGAATTTGCCTCGAAATTATTACATAAATAACCACAATCTTCAGTGAGTTCAATAATTATTTCAGCTGTTCAGTGTGACAGTGTACTATTGAGGCAATTTTAAAACCTACGTCGATTCTGGTCAACTACGGTTCAAGCAATGCATCAACAACTCGATCAACAATACTTTTCCATGACTCCATTAATCCAGCCAGTGAATTCTATGAGAGTGAGAGAAAAACTTCTGTGCCAGAAACTCATAATCTGGATTCAGAAGAACGGGGTGGACTTTTGAGGAACGTGTACCTTATTATTTACCAATAACACTTGACTCGCCATTGCACTGAGCAACCCATTTACGCTTCCGTTAATTCCAATTCAGGTCTCAAAACATTATTGAGATTGAGGCCTGAGGCTATCAAATTCTTTGGGTCGAGGTAAGTTTACTCAATTTTTCCTTTCTAAGCAATTATCACCGTTGATTTTCTCTAACGCCAGATTTTTCAACGCAACTGGGCTGATATCCAAGCTTATTTCAAATCCAATTCTGACAACCCGAAGGCAAAATGTTATATTAAATTTACAAAAAGGTACGTTTTGGAGACTTTGCGAGATGTTGTGAGATTCCTCATCTCTGCAAAAACTACCCGAGTGGCGTGATATGTCATTTTCATTAAGTAGGACTCATAACGTCTCGCAAAGCTTAGATGAGTGCAAATAATATGTTGAATTTAGTTTAGTTTTGAGTTTGGGAAGCTGAGCTGTTACCATTTTTCAAAACGAGCATGGTTTTATTAGCCGCCTGATAGCTGTCTGCAAAATCGACATTCTGCACAAAAACAAGATGTAGGTACATACTATTTTAACCATCGGAGCTATAGAGGTCAAAACTCTGGTTCACCAATTTGATTGAAACTTTGGGAAGTCTCCTTCTGGTGCCAAATGGTGAGATTTAAAGCCCCACGGTCTAATACTCAAGCGGTTTTGAATCACAGCCCTTGACATTAGCATTGAAAGTATATCTATGGATACAACTATTTAGCATAGACCTATTATACCTGACAAAAATTTCAGCGTTAGATCCGCAAGCTCAGGATATCATCTTTTGGTACCGAAAGGAGACTGTTCTCAAAGTTTCAGCAAAATCCCCGACCCGGAGTTGTGACCCTCTCCTAGTAAATCAATTCAGAATGAATGTCGGTAAAGTAGAGCGTTTTGTTGCTTGACCGGTTTGAACCAAATTCATCCCAAGAATAACGAGCTACAAGTAATCTGGCTCTCGAAGACGCAAAATCTTTGATAATTACACCTATTGAGCAGCTAAACCGTATAGAAAGTTCAAATTTCTCACTTCTGAAGCGCTTCAAAGCGAAAAATTAAAACCCCCAATTTGACGAGATCAACTGCTTGCTGGTGTAAATAGTTCGTGAGATGTACTTTATTATGCACAATAATGGCGATTACCTATATATCCTCTTGTGATCTGAATCTTGTGATTTGGATTTACACGATAAGAGCGTCGGATCCTAGAGAACTCGTTTTGGCGAGACGAGGCAAAACGAGTTCTCTAGGATCCTCCTATAAAAAATTGAATTTTTGACAGTCCCGTCTGTTTTGGGAGCCAAAACGAGTTCTCTAGGATCCGACGCTCTTATCGTGTAATTTAATATCGCCGAAATGAGCCTCGCCAAAACTGAAATTGATGACATTCTGGGATACAAATAGACAACTAGGGACTGAAAGAGGGGGTGGACTTCATTACCCCCGAGTTGCGTATGCTATTTTTCACCCCAGTGGGGATGAAGTACGCGCCAGCCAAATTAGACAAGAAGCGTACTTTACTCCTGCTGCGGTAAAATATTTTTTAGTATAAGACTTGACTTCAAAGATTGCTTACGAGAAATGCAGAGTGGAACACTCCCCGTGCCATTAATCGTCGTATTCGTCAGTTTAGACTATAAATAGGGAATTTTGGAAGATTAGATGTGAGAAGTCAAATAGCTGTAATACAGTCAGATTGCATGGATGCCCATTTTTTCGACACGAATTTCACAAATTGCAAAAATACAAGTAGATACTAGTGTATTTAGATACAAGTGCGTAAAAACTTTTTTTGCCTCTGAGTGAAGGGTTCCCGGACCGAGCTGCAGGTGAAGGTCGGGATCATCACGAAGATGCAAAAAATAGGTTTGATTACTGTTTTTTGACAATCTGTGAGTGAAAATTGCCAACCCGTGCGAGAGGCCAACTTTCATGCACAGAATTTCAAAACACTACATTTCGATGTACGGGCGTAACAACTTTTTTTCGCATCTGAGTGATGGGTTTCATCGGAATCATCACGAGGATGCAAAATAGTATAGTTTTCGATACAAGGTCGGGAAAGTTGATTTCCGCACTTCGAGTGACATTTTCCGGCCCGAGCCGAAGCCGAGGGTTGGAATTATTCCGAAGATGCAGAAATCTTTCCGCCCGAGTGCCGAATGCTATTTTTCTATCAGCAGTAAGGGAAAGAAAATCGAAAAACTGTCCGGAAATGGCTCTTTCCCGTACAGTCGATGGAAAAATAGGTTTTACGCCCTTTGTATCGAACTATATTTTCCGACAACCTGTGAGTGAAAGTTGCCAAACGGTGCGCAAAGTCAACTTTTACGCCAAACACAAGAATGATGCTGAACAAACAAGCGTTGTTCTCCGTAATGTATGCATATCTCAACATTACAAACGTAATAGACCTTATCTCATTTTATAGCTTGTTTCAAGACCTTTCAAGTGAGTTGAAGTTCGTTCAATTTGGACCAAATGCAGTAGAGTTATCCCAAAACTACGAAAAGGTGATTTTTTGCAGGTTCGCAAGGTGGTGTAACTTGCCTCCATTGTCCCGCGCGGGTGAACTCATTTCTGTATTCTTTCCATGAAATCAGCACAGGATCAAATTTTGTAGCTCGGAAAGATTATTTCTGAAGGTTTTTCGACAAGGAATCAAATGCGCCACGAATAAAGATAATTGTTTGAGCTCAAAGATCGTGATTTGAATCCTATTGGAGGAATTCTTCACGAAGAGTTGCGTCAAAAACAGGAAAAGGGGGGAAAGGTGCTTTCACCGTAGCAAAGAGCGGGTTTTGAGTTATTTGACAGTCCAAAACACGCGGATCATGTACCGATGTAGTGATGACAATTTGAGTGCTAAACAAGGTCTTAATATGTCCATACTTGGGATAAGCATATGGGGAGCAAATTGGGTGCGACCCCCAAAAGCCGACCTAAGCTTCGTATTTTGCTCATAAAAATGGCCTCGATCCGAATTTCGGAATGCTAAAAAGGAGGGTGGAAGATCTTGGGTAGAGAATCCAAATGCAACCAGAAACATTGAGATTGGTCCAGGCAAAAAGTTTTGGCAGCACTTTGAGTAAAAAATAATTCTTGGGCGCGTAATAGGGAGGAATGCCAAAAGTCACTTATAAGCGAGCGCAAAAATCGATTTGGATCGGTCGAAACCACTTACAAGGGGAGACCACACCCTTCGGGTCACCAAATCTGACCAAAATTTTTTTACAGACTCGTACCACCTAGTATATGAAGAATCCCAAGTATT
>JAPYYZ010003106.1:0-12024 GCA_030522705.1 Eretmocerus eremicus | reverse complement strand
CATAAACGGCACGCCGGCAAAATTTTCACGAACCCGAGCCGCCCGCCGCATCGCAGTTTATAAATCCCGCGCTGGAATGAATTTCCCGACGACGACGCTGCGAGGTCTTTGTGCTCGGGCGCGCGAGCGCCCCCGAATGTGTGTATCGTGCATCCCGAGCAAAGTTTCGCTAGCGGAGCGCGGAGCCTCCAGAGACTCCGCAAGCCCGGTGTACGTGCCCGAAAATGTACGTCTGAGTAGACCGAGAGGCTCGAGGGGTTGCGAGATTAGGACCTGGCCGAATACACTCCCAGGCACAGTTTACGCCCTCCCAAGCCTGGGTCTCTACAGATTAGTAAACAGCAATGACCAACGTTGCAAATACTTTCGAACCACCACCACTATCTCATCCATGCCGTCTGGCTGTTGATTGCATGCGTCATTAGGATACTCCTCTTGTCAAAGAGTCGAGCCATCTCACAATTTGTGCGTTCATAGCCCCGTTGGTCGATATAATTGCAAGTTTACTCGGAAACCATTCATCATTTGTTATCAAAAACCATAACAATTTGGGGGCTCGTCCGGGGTGGCAGCGAACTGTAACCAAGTGAACGTATAGCGACAAACCGACTGTGTAAGTCCACAACAACGCTTTCGTGAATCACAAAAATCGGCTTGGTTCGACAGATCGGCATATCTTGTTCATGCAGGCAGTTGGCGCGAGAGTGAATTCTAAGTACACCCATCGATGAGAACCCAACACCGGAATTCAACTTCCCCGTGCAAAGAGACACCAGTATCAAATGTGACAATGAAAAGTTCGTCTCATATGCCAAAGTTGATGGCGGTAGATTCGAGTGTAAATTTCACATTCTACAGTTACACTACTATGGTAATAGTATCGACTTGATACAAACACAATTATTAACTTCACACACAATTTTCGAACAGCGAGTGGGAGGTTCGCAAGAATCACGGAACGCGGATAGGAAGTAGTCGGACCCTTTTACTCATACATTGAAGATGATGTTGAATATTTGTTCGCGAAGAATATCTCTCAAAGCTCGTAGTCACTGACAATAGTCCTTGGTTTATGAAATAAGATGATGCATGTTCAGTGCTCGAAGACGACGAGAGTGACATCTCAAGATACAATAACTCAAATTATAAGATATCGATGAATTAATTATCGATGCTTATCAAAGAAAGATGTAAGGTTCCATTGCCAGTGACATTTTTCGGACTGTTATTTTAAACAGTTCACGAATGCTCAACCTTGTTTCGAGGTTTTTTCCGAGATCTGCAGTCTTAGGTAGGTTCCGAGCCACCGAAGCAGCCAAAAAGACACTTCTGAAAATTCACAGTAGTGCCGGACGAAATTCTAACACTGATCTTCTGCGTCGAAGGCCAGGGCCTTGACCACTGGTCCGCGGAGGTTTTCTTCTCGAAATTGAATCGTCGCATGAAGTGTTACAATGGTATTAAATTCGTAAATCGGCGTTAGAGAACTAATTTCTATAACTTTGTCCACCTTAATTTTTGGGTCGATTTGTAGAAATGTTATGGATCATCACTTGATCCCCGAGATGTTAATGGATGAAACGAATGTTTCTCACCACAAATTGAGAAATATCGTCTGGGCTCACGATCTCGGTCAAATACATTTGTTCACCTCTCAACGATCAAATCGTGCTCGATAGCTACGAGTCGGGAGTCAATTCCCCTGAATTGGATGATGGAATAAACATCAGTCCTCTGATGCCAATCTAAGAATTCATCATTGAGCGAATGAAAAGCAATGGGGCCCACTGCCTTTCGGCAGCTCGACTCGCTGATCGGTACTTTTCAACATCATTTATGCAGGAGCTAAATGTATCATCTCCTCGACAATGATGCTTACTCGGTGTTGGAAAACGCAGAAAGGTTCCAGTGCTCTTGATCAGCTCTGCTCGTTCTTCAATAGTTATCAAGAACTTAATGATGAAGCTGGGTACAATATCTCCTCGACGATGATGCTTCCTTGGTGATATCGTGGACTTGTAATTTTCAGCTCCAGAGCACAGCTCAGTTGTTTATAATTGAAGATGTCATTGCTTCCCTCAAAATATTTTCCAAGCATGACGTGTCGTGTTACATAATTTGTTTCCACGTAAACTGATTGTGAGCGACCTGTAATGTTTATTGCCATGATTATTAAAATAATTTTATAGCAGGATGTTCAACGCAATGAGTTTATTAGTCTATCCAACTAGCATGGCAAAGTGGATGGATAAGAGTGCAACATTATTGCTGTTACAATACGGCTCTCTTCAGACTTGAAAAGTAATAGTTAGTCGCTTCACTGAGAAATCGCAATTATATATCGTCCAGTACACTCTGGAGTCGTTATATGCACATTTGAGTAGAGCGTGTGATAAGGTAAAAGTTGTCAACTTTTCAGACGATGCAGCATGGGTTAAGAGTATTGGTATTTCCTCTTTAGGTCACGGATTGGGTTATAAAGTACTGTCGAGCGGAAGATGTAGCGATTCGAACTCAATCGTTATACGTGATAATTGTGATGACAACAAGACAAATGGGGTACAGCTGTGAACGCGTGTGATACCCATAGGTGAGCAAAATCTGGTTGAGCCACCAACAACTCATGGAACAATACGTATCGGCACGAGATGTGCCGCGTAGAAAGTGAAAAACAAGAGAGGAGCACGAACACTATCTCGAGCGAGGCGCGGGAGGGGCGGCTGCCCCGTTCATAATGCAGCAACGAAGCAACAGTAGCAACGCCAGCGGAGGTTGCGCGTCGCGCACCAGCACCTCCTTCACCGAGCTACGCCGCAACCCTGTAGCTGCATGCGAGAGACAGGACGAGGGGCGGAGGGAACGAGGCGCTGGGGGAGGCAGAGAGAGAAATCCGCCAGCCGCGCCTAATGAGTCGACCGAACACAAAGCCAGCAACGTCCATTAAATAATGCGTAATGCAACGCCGTAACGGGCTAGCCGTGCCACTCCCAGGCCCCCATCTCCCTTTCGCCCGGCTCTCGGCTGCTGCAGCTTCGCGGCAAAATCCGCCGTTATATACGCAAAACAGCGGCCCGTGCCAATTCGTGTGCGCGCACACGGCGTACGAGGCGAGCGAGCGCGTATGGGCGCGCCATCGCCGCGCGGCTCTCTCGTCCCGCTGATTTTTTTCGTCGTTACCGTAGCTCGCGGAGAACGCCCTGTTTTCAGACTCGTCACGGCTGCCGAGACATATTTAACGAGCACTTTTTCTGTCGCCGAGATGCATCGTCGGCTTCGCCCACGCCTCCCACGCTCGCAGTCTCCCGCCCTGCGCGATGCCCGTCTGATTACCCCACCCCTGCACTCTGTCAGTCTGACTTTGCACCCGACCTCATCCATGGATATACACTCTGAATAAGTACTAATGTCGATACTAAACACCGATAAGGCAAGTACCAGCCTTGTGGCTCACGGATCCGACCGCAACTTTGGCAACCATCTCGTTTTGACGACAAATGAAAACATCTCAATGGATGTAGTCTCATGGGCCCTCTGTTCCGTTATACAGCTATGAGCGTTAGTATCGCTATCACATCCATGCGTATCTATGAATATTTGACACGGGCCTATAGGTGGGCAATGCTAATGTTTATGGTTATATCTTAGGATAGAATGTCTTAGAACAGGCTATGAGGCTAAGCTCTTTGAGATATTTTCATTTGCCACAAAACAAGGTATCCCCAAAGTCTTGGTCAGATTCTTGGCCCGCAATATTGGTGGTCCCCCTGAAAGTTGCTCTCTAGCTTGCAAGTCGTCCCTTGTCCTCGTAGACCGGGCAGATCCTATGACCAGCGTTATGAAAATATAATTAGCAATGAACCTGATTCGACCTCAGCAAGAGTCATTCACTCCCATGAAATCCGAATCAGTGCTTTGAAGGACCTCCGCTAAGAAAAACCATCAAAATTATCCGGTTTGAGGAGAAAATTAAACAACCCAATGAACAATTATGAATCATATTGACTTGCGGACAGATGCAATCAAACTAGACAAGCGACCGATCTCAAAAACACTGATAATGAATAGCATCCGCGAAAAGAGAATGGATTATCAATATACATTTGTTTCACTCGTGCTTGTTATCGAAACATCTTTCATGAAAGTGACTGAAGGGTACCGTCCACCGTATTGTTGAGCACCAATTCAAATCTGTCATATTTTCAATCGTCTATAAGAATCATCCAAATATCCAAAAACTGCCGACTCTTTTCCGTAAGGTTCGATTTATCATAAAATCTCCCAATATACCTTTGTTGAACCCTTCCCAAAGCTATATCTGTTCCCTATTGTTACGAGCCTCACTACATCTAGCATTGTATTTTATCCCATTTGTCACAGTTTCAACACTTCTGAAATGTCATAACGATGCACGATGGCGCGTCGAGATTTAAGCTTCCGCAAGTTCAACTCTTTGAATTTGTAAAACTCAGCCTTGATTTTTCATTTTGTTTGCATGTTTCTCAGTACTTTGAAGCACATAGCTTAGGAAGAGATTCCGAGTCACTTCAGTCTCTCAAAAGTTATGATTGAAGACCACTTTTCATTCATTCTTTAATTCTTCTACCTGAAGCATAGAGCTTCAGGTTACACCAACAAACTCTTCGATTGAATTTGTTTCACTTCACTCAAGTCACAAACTGACCTCGTGAAAAATTAGCTATCTATGTGCGGTGTCATAAAACACTATTCCGCACATATTTAAGTACCAAGCTCACCGATTTTTCAAAGCTGTTGCTTTTGCCTCTGAGAAAAACTTCCATGACTCTAGTCAGAGCGTAAATCAAGTAATCTGAATGTAATGTACGCTGATTATACTACATTACTAATCAGAGTGGAATAGGCTGTCGCCATAAAATTAGCAAGTCATGGAGCTAGTTCTTTTTTAATTGATTAATTTAGTGAGTATCAATAACTGAGACTCTATCGGTTCTACGTGCCACTTGTTTATTGCGCTAAGAGTGCGACGTGTTGACTGCTTTTTACGCAGTTCTTTTCAAACTTAAAATTTGAAAATAACATTTACATCATTGACCAATGAAATGTCTCCTTTTTCTCTCTTAAATCAGAGCTGGTCACGCCGCAATCTGACTGTACAGGGGAAATGATCTTTCACTGCAGTCCCCGGGAGCCCAAAAAATTGACTTCATGTTCCTTGTATACATTTGTATAGCTCATTCCCATTTGTGAAATGGAAAATTATTGTAACATCAAGTCTCTAACTATAAGTGAAACATAAATTCCAATAACCAATGATATAAATATTATTTTTAAATTTCAAGCTCGAGATGGACTGCGCAAAAAGCAGCCGAAACGTCGCACTCGCAGTGCAATAAGCTAGTGGCAGGCAGATGCGATAGAGCTTCAGTCGTTAGTTTTTCTGCTAACCTGCGATAGAGTATCTATTTATATAAATTATGTGAGTACTCTTCCCATGGAACTCATTCATATCTTTTTCACCAATATAGTGGTATCTAAACTTGTGGCTAGACAACATGTTTATTGATTCAGATAATCCGTAACATCTCTCAATCTTTGTATCAGAACCCCGCGTGCTCGTTTCCAATTGAGAAACGAATAATTGAAGATGATAATGAAGATTATTTTTACCTCGTCAATAAATCGAGGATAAAATAAATTTGTTGGAATAAGTAGAGAGAGACTGATTCAAATTCAAAGTAATGTCAAAATGTCAAAATGAGCGCAATAGTGAGTGAGAGCATTCATTTTTAGATGAACTTCATATATCAAAGTTTGGCGATAAAAAACTTGTTTTATGACGCGAAATCTTTCTTCTCTGGGATCATTCTTCGTCTACATCCAAAAGGAGCCGGCTAAGCGTAATTCCCTCTCAACACACGGCGGATATTTTTGATATGCTTAATCGCGTAGAAACGTGGTCGTATGGGTCGCAAAGATATGAATATGACAATTGATCGGGGTAGCTGGATTACCAAGGCTCTTTGGATGTTTTCTGAATGGCCCGTTGGAGAAGTGGTGGCAGAGCTCAGAAAGCGGCTACAACGTCGAATAGGGAGAGAAAATAGAGGAGGAGCGGTTAGAACAGGGCAAGGAGAGAAAGGCCCGAGTGGAGGACGGGTGGTGGCTGCCCGCGACCCCTGAAATTATCTAAACTTTCATCTAACCTCCCCTACTTATCTAATAGCTGGCGAGCCCCTCCACTATTTCCTACGAGCCGTGGGCAACGAGGGGCGGACGCCGGAGCGGCAAGGAGCGCCTCGCCTCGCGCACAGCCGGCGAGGAGGGATCCGCCTAATGCCGCTCGGGGATGTTTTAGAGCGCTTCGATGAATGCAGCCTCCCCCCCCCCCCTGCTCCGGAGCTTCCACCGCTTTTGCGAGCGACCCCCGAACCCCGTGGGCCGACGGTGGCGCCCGGCCAGCGACGAAGCCGACCACCAGCAAAGCCAGATAAGAAGCTTTCCGCATTTATCGCGCTCTTTCGCACCTCTATGGTGTTGGCTTATCTTTCGATTTATTATCGACTCCCGAACTCACTGTGGAGACTCGAGCTTCTACCTCGTTTTTCCTCAAACGCGCCCCGTTTCAACCGCTCATTTAGCGAAGAAGATTTTCGATCCCAAACCTTTGACCTCTCAAGCGTGGATTTGTAACAATAATTCAAACAACTTGGCGGATACTCTTACTTTGATCGTCGCTTGATTACGAGGTCTTCAAAAGTCATGAGGTATCGACGCGAGGACCTCATTTCACGAAATTCAATTCAATTAGTAGAATGCTACAGCTAAAGAGTCAGCGATATTTTCTCCCCCCCCCCCCTCCCCCAGTTGTCTACTCGGCTGCTCTAGTGATAGCAATTACTCATGGTAAACCAAGTGTTAGCTAGAAAGGATAGGTTCCACCCTAGTCTGTCTAGCTTAGTAATCAGTAAATTGGATCGTGAACTCGTTTTAAATACCAATGAATGGACACTGAAAGTACCTTTGGATGGAATCTATAAAAAATGTTGGAATTCGCGAGAGAAAACGACGCCAAGTCTTCTTCGAATCGGGAAGTTTCCTTCAAACAAAGGAAACCAATGATCGATGCCACTTCGCACTCTTTCATGAAAATGTATTTGTTTTTCTCCGCCTTCGTTGATCCATCTTCTTCAGAACTCAGAACAGACTTGACATCTCGAATCACGAAATCCTGATTTATCCCATCTCCAACCATAACATAATTTTAGAAATCGAATGAGCAAATGAGCTGGGCAAAGAAGAACACGATTGCCCGCATGCCCAGGGAATCACGAAAGTCGAGCGGGGATCTTTTTCTTGGGCACAAAGCTGTTTGCTGATGCTGCGCGCAACTCCGTCCGGTTTCTTACCCGTCCTCGCTAATCTTCTTTTTATCCCCTCACGCGGCAAGCATGCTCCTGTCGAACTATTTGCATTTCCGGGTGTGTGTGTGTGTGTGTGTGTGTGTGTGTCAGCGTATATGCGATGTTCTCGCACCATCCGGTATTTGCCGCACTGCAAAAACAGGACCTGCATTACCCCCCCCCCCCCCCCCTACGATCTTCCTGTCCATACACAACATCAACGTGTGAAACCTCGATACTTATACATACGCAGCACAGCAAATGTGCGAATACGTGCATGCGGCGTGACAACCGCTATCTGCTCAATGCGTTGAAGCTCTGATAATTGAGAGGTATGTCGATCCAATACGCAACACGTAAAATTCGAATCACGGTCATACTTCATTTGCATGGCTAATGTAAATAACACAACGAGTGATTCCTATCAAATTGGGAGCGTAGGCCGGCAAGCTACATTCCAATCCTATTTTTCGAGCAATTCTTACTAATGATCTTCTCGGGTCATTAGCTTTCTCTCGATTAATTGGATTATTGCATTGGTCTCTGGAATATGTAGAGAGAATATCATTGCATAATAGAATCAACACAGCAACTGAGTTGAGCGTAGAACGTAGACTCGCATATCTAGCCCACACTGTTAGCATTTTCTGACTGATAATTGATGTAAAAGTATGAATCTACCGCTATGCAAGCGTCGATGGTATTGTGCAATTTTCCTAATAACATGCAACGTTACCTCAAAGAGCAGTGTCGTGAGCTTAAAAATCGGTTTGGAAACTAGTCTTATCCATTTAATCTCCTAATTCAAATTTTGCATCTATTGAACATGTTAGTGACACGGCAAATGACGCAATGTTTTTTGAAAGCGTTTTTCCATGATACCACGATCGGGTTATTCGAAAGATGGTTAAGTCTTTGAAAACAAATCAAATTAATCCATAAGAAGTGAGCGTAGGCAAAGATTCTGTTGAGTTTCCTTCGTCTACGCGCTTGACAATTAGTGGACGTCACACTCAATTTAGAAAAACCACCACCTCTGTCTAAGTTAATGAAGTTAGTGGATACTTATAGATAATGATGTCGATGAATTTCTTCCTCGTGACAGGTAGATTTTAATTTAGCTCTAAAACTACTTGAAGAATTGCAAGCTTTTCCTTTTTGCTATTGATCGAAGAATGTATTCAAGAATGAAATATTTTTCACGAATCATGATACGCGGTCATGACAATTTTCAAACACTCCAACTCTTACACTCAGAATACACTGGAAAAGAGTTTGATGACATTCCGATCGCACGCTGACAAATGAGGCTCATACGACATACGCTATACTAGATCTCAGATCACTGAGATATCGCTTGCAGCGTGCACTGTTTTAAGGATTACGGAATTTATTTCAATATGATCCCAGAATTGCAAGGAAGTTTACAGCTGTTACATCATCTTTTCATAGGATATGCATTGTAATATATATTCCAAATCATATAGTGTTATTGTGCAAAGTAAGAGTCTGCAAGATCAAAAGTATTCGAACCTCTAAGAGTTGCATTCAAAACAAATCAGCCTCAGAATCCAATCAGTAAATTTTTCTCGAATCGAGTTATTCAGAAGTAGAGTGGGCTAACAAGGAGAGTTTGTCATTTTTGGCGAACGAATTCGGTTGAAACACTTGGAATCATTCCCTTTCGGTACCTAAAGACGATATCCAAATCCGCGAATGCCAAGGCTCAAGCGTTTCTGAGCTACAGGCTGTGACACTAGCACTGCTAGTATATCTATAGATATCACTTTTCAATATGAGCCCATATGGGCAATGCTAACGTTACAGAGTGAAGCTCAGAAACGCTTGACCGGCGACTTTCCATATCGTATTTTGGTACCAGAAGGAAACGATTCCAAAAGTTCCAACCGAATCCGGTCCCCGAAGACGACAACCCCTCCTTGTAAGTTCACTTTTGAGAGGTAGGAAAAATAAGACTACAAACTTCTTTTAAGGGCCTGCCGGAGCAAATGGTTCGGGCAGTGGCCGCCGTACACACAAACTCAACTTTGAGACTTCTAGCGGGAAGTTGGGGCCTTTTTTGAAAAAAGTAGGTCCATACCCCTCAAGTTTGTGGAGAAAGGGACAGAATAAGCTGTATTGGACCACGATTGGATGTGACATAAGACCAGGATTAGTAAACTACGAATGATAGTTTGGGCGCTGCTGACTACGCGCCCGAGTTGTGCACACAACATGCCGTAGTTTACTCATTTTAGTCTCATTTCACATTCGATCGTGGACCAAGATGGCTCGTTTTGCTTCTTGCTTCACAGACTTGGGGGGCTAACGACCCCCTTTTTTCAAAAAAGGCCACAATTTTCCACTGAAAGTCGTCAAAGTTGAGTTAGTGTGTGCGGTGGCCACCGCTCGAACTATTTGTTCCGAAATACCCTTAAACCGTCAAATTAAAAGGCACATTCCGCAAGAGGATTTTTTCATCTTAACGCTGTTTCCTAACTTAGAAGATCGTTCATGAGTGTTCTCGATACTTCATTGTATCACAAAAAAACCAAACCGTATAAAGTCCGAAAAATGGACTCACAATCAGTTCACTCCAATCGTAAACAATTCAATTGTCGGTATATCGATGATCAAAAACTATCATAATTTCCTTCATTGCTTCAGATTGCCAGAAAACTGCTTCTATAGGAACTACTGTGAGTGCCAACATCCCCAAAAATTAAAACTAATTTTAGTAGAATGAATTATGCATCCAAACTATAAGATTTGTCTAATTTGAATGTAAAAAGCTCACGCGCGCTTTGATGCCGATAGTGTCACTTTTATAGTTATCTTTCCGTTGGTAACAATTTTGCAGCGAAGCCTCAAAAAGTACAACAAAAATGAAAATACAGCCCCCCCCCTCCCACATGATTAGGATCATCTTTTGAGGCCTGAGTGCAGATCATGTGAACAATTCTAGCCTGATCTCGCCCTTCTTCTATTCCAGCCTCGAGCTGGTAGCTCAATAAATTGTAGCTGTGGGACCAAAGTAGATATTTCGTCGTTGATGTAACTATGTAATGTTTATCGAACATGCCCAGTTTCATCGACGCCGAAATGAAGCCTGAGATTCTTGCGACTTCGATCTCAATAAAAAGTCCAGAAAAAATTCAGAGTACTTAGTTGTGAAGAATTCTTCGGTTTGGATTGTCGAGGTGTATCATGACGACCCATGGAGAATTTTCATGCCCCCCTCTTTCCTTAAGTTGACTCAACTTCGTGATGAGTGATTCCTGCAATTTCCAAATCAGATTCTGTTGCCGTTGCATTAGAGATTTCCCCATCGCGTAAAGTCGACTCTCAGGCGTGGATGTCTTTGCACGACCTTTGATGAAAGTACCATATCCACGATTCATTCGAAGTCGCCTGGCTATGGTGGGCTGTATGCGAACTGAAATTGAGACCGAATGCGATAATTTGAGTCTCGCGTTCTCGGCGGCTCTCGATCTCGAGCGACCACGTTCGAGATCGGAAGGGGCGCTCCCATGGTTTTTTGAATATTTTCGCGAGTATCTGCCTCGGGGCCCGATGAAAAGAGAATGGAACTCGAGCGCAGCATTTGCATTAGCTGCATCCTCTTCCAACGCTCGGAGCGTCTGGAGCCGCGGGTCGGGCCGCCTCTCCGCGGGGGGCGTCGATTTTTTTCTCTGCCGAGCAGCCATCGGCCAGACGGACGCAGAGGCCGGCGAGCTGCAGTCCGATTGGTGGGCAGAGCCCGGCCGAGCCGCGATGACTGCTGCACAAAGGTGGACAGATATCGACGCGGAGGACGATGACGGGAGGAGGAGGAGGAGCGGCCGGAGGAGGCGGAGGACGAGGAAGAGGGCGAGCGGTGCCGAATGCAGCGAGAGCAGGTCGATACCGAGGCGCGCCGCGCACGCGCCCTCATTTTGTTTTTGTTGGCCGCCCACGACGGCGCGCACTCGGCGCCTGGGCTGCTTTTTCGCCTTGCCGGCGAGCGCAGTTATGTAGGCAAGGACGGCACCCGCGCTGCCGGCCGATCGCGCGCCGCGCCGCGCCGCCGAGGGGCGCCCCTTGCCGGGTGCCGTCGCCGCCGCCCCCGCGGGACGCCTCTGCGCTGGCGGCTTGCCCGCCCACGCCCTTGGGCCGGCGCGCGACGCCTCCATTGTGTCGGCTCGTCCTCGATGGGTCCTCCTGCCCCTCTGGGCCCCAAAGTTCGCTCTAGCTGCGTGGCGAGGCGTTCAGGCGATCTCGCCGAGAGCGACGAGCGAGCCAGCACTCGTCCCTCGCCTCGTTTTTCTCATAGACTGGGCGCACTTCTAGTACATGCCCTCCCACTGCATTGCCCTCGAACACGTGCGTCAATTCCACCGTGTGAACGATCACTGGACGTGGAGACATTCTTGTTGAGATTATAAAAACCCACTGATAGATTAAAAATTAGGCGATGCCATTCCAGAGGCTACTTCTAGACTAAATTACATATAGTGAATTTATCGTTCATACGAGCTCACCTACCGCGCTCAGGCAGCGGCCACCGCAGATTGAATTAATTTTTCCAAACTATGGACCTCCGCGGTGCCACTTTTATCTATGGCCTCTACACCGGAGGATTTTTTGAAAAGGGATACAGATGAGA
>JAPYYZ010003105.1:0-17000 GCA_030522705.1 Eretmocerus eremicus | reverse complement strand
GACCCAAAAACGTCCGCCGCTGTGCCAGATGAACCTGAAGCCCAATCCCCGCGCAAGTGGCCTCAGTCTCAAGTATTCCTTATATTCTTCGCGGGGAAGTATCTCATTGATGTAAATTCTGCGGTCTGGCACTTCGGTTCCCGTAGTAGAGTCAAGCAGAGCGGGCTCGATGTTATGAGCTATAAAATAATTATGAGCGATCGAGCGCTTGGCTCTCATAATCTCCTTGACCAGATCACTGCTAGAAAGCTGGACTACGCACGATGGTAATGCGCGTAAGTGAGTGACCGAGCCTCGGGGGGTCGATCTTGAATCCCCGTCGAATGCTGGAGGCGTCTGTCTAGTCGCGCGCCTGGGTTGCAGGACGCAAACATCAGCAATGTCTCCCCTCTCCAGCGGAAGGAGAATGGTCCCGAGCACTGCATAACAAATCGCGTACCTCTCCCACTGAGGGAGCACAATCCTTTTTCAAAGCCCCATTTATGATCAGTTTACAGCGCTCAGGACTATCATTGCTGAGGCCCCCGTCCCGCCCTCCAGCGCGCAAATAGCCAAGCGCGCCCATTTGTGGTGAAGTATTTGAATTTGAGGATTGATGTAGATGCGAAGCATCACAAGAATCAATATGAACAGATTCGGGATCGCGCAAAACCCCCTGGTCGCTCTTAAAGAATTAATCAAGACCTGAAATCCTATCTCTAACTTCTGAGCTTTGCTCGAGAAGGAGCCGACTATCTTGACAAAGCTCGTCCAGCTGCGAGCTCTGCTCTACTAGAAATGCCCACGTGCTATCCCACGTGCTATTCCACATGGAATTTGAGATGCTATTTCACGTGGATGCTATTTCACGTGGAATAACACCTGGAATAGCACGTGGAATAACACTGGTAATAGCACGTGCAATTGCACGTGGAATATCATATGGTGTTATGGCCTAGTTTTGTCACTTACTATAACACGTGAAATCGCACGTGAAATTGCACGTTTCTATATTGGCGGCGATCCAAACTGAATCCAAAGCAAATGAAATGCGCAGAATTGGTGTAAAGGAAGTGATAAAGGATTCCATCTCGCTAGATGAGGAAAATACCTGAACAAAATTCAAAATCTACGAACTACACAGAAATGATCTCGCACACGTGATGGCTGTTGGTGGTCACGAGTGCTGAGGTGCTTTTCATGAATAATCCCAGAGATCACGGGAATGACTACCCTACTGAGAATGCCCACGTGCTATTCCACGTGCTATTCCTCATGGAATTCCAGATGCTATTTCACGTGGAATAACACCTCAAATAGCACGTGGGCATTTTTAGTAGGGTAGTCACTCCCGTAATCTCTGGGATTATTAATGAAAAGTACCTCAGCACTTGTGACCACCAACAGCCATCACGTGTGCAAGATCATTTCTGTGTAGTTCCTAGATTTTAAATTTTGTTCAGGTATTTTCCTTATCTAGCGAGGTGAAATCCTTGATCTCTTTCTTTACACCAATTCTGCGCATTTCATTTGCTTTGGATTCAGTTTGGATCGCCACCAATATAGAAACGTGCAATTTCACGTGCAATTTCACGTGTTATAGTAAGTCACGAAACTAGGCCATGACACCACATGATATTCCACGTGCAATTGCACGTGCTATTACCAGTGTTATTCCACGTGCTATTCCAAGTATTATTCCACGTGAAATAGCATCTGGAATTCCATATGGAATAGCACGTGGAATAGCACGTGGGCATTCTCAGTAGGGTTTTTAGTAGATTTGTAGTAGATTTTGACGAAGCTCCTCCGGCTGGGAGCTCTGACCCTCTGAAAACTTCTCGAAAGACGACACACGCGTAGACAGCTGATCATTCAGCTCACTCACTGCTGGCGTGGGAGCTGGAGAGGTATTCGCAACGTCGCGTCGGCTAATGAGAGATTTTATTTCGTCAAGCTGATTCTCGAGCATGCCAAATCGCCGAAAGAATAGATCCAGAGTGCTTCGAGCGATCAATACTCACTTATCTTTAAAGGAGTGCGAAGATTGCGATGTCCGTGTGGGTGTGGCTGCAGCTGCTGAGTCAATCGGTAGACCCAAATTGTTATATAGAACTTCTCCATCCCTGCGCTCTGCAGATGGTCTCAGAAACGGCGTCTGGAGTGTCGTACTGAGCTCCGTTCCTCTGCGCTGCTTTCGAATTTGCGCGGGCACTGGTGGAGAGGGCCCGGTAACAGTCGTGTTCCGTGGAAACTCCGTTCCGGCAGTTGGTAGCACTCGCAGCCCCCGCTCAGGCACGTGTTGCAGGCTCGCGGTGGAGAGGGAGCCTTTGCAGGTGGGAAGCGTTCCGCCGCGCCCGGTGGTGGTAGCCTTCGTGGCGGGGGGAGGGGCCGTCATACTTCGAGAGCTGGTTCGCGAGTGTGCCTTCAGCTGCCCACTCACACGAGTTCGCAAACTAGCACTCTCCTCCTCTCTCTCTCTCGGCAGGTTTGCATTGCTGCGATGGGCTGCGGTTGTCTGTTTTGCTGCGGTCATCTGCTTTACCGCGCTCGATGACGTTCCTCTTGTCAATACATCGCTCACCTGGAGGCACTGCACGCAAGTCACTACAGCTCCTGTTGTCTTGGAGCACTTAGCGTGGACAAGTTGTTTGCAGGAAGTGCACTCCTTGCTGCCTGAGCGTTGTAGTTTGTTACAGATGAAGCAGTTGTTGTCGCTCATCATGCAGGGTTGAGCAGCGGTAGGATGTCACGGCGTAGCAGACGACCCCGCAAGCATGCGCGATGATCGCTATCTCGGCGCCAAGCATTGTTGACCAGCTGATGATGTCGAGATTGCAGAATCGGAATTATTCCTCCCGGGCTCGTGCAGGAGCCATGCAGTGATGCTCTTATGATTTGAGCCCGCGAGAGGGAATCCAATCTGCAAGAAGTGCCGCTCGAGACGACGTTTTATGGATGAGTAATGCATTCAAACACGGAGCGATGTTAGATGCGAGTTGAAGTACTCACCGCAGCAGACAGAGAGAGAGAGAGGGAGAGAGAGAGAGAGATTAGATGAATTAGATTAGATTAGATTAAATTCTCTATTTTGGTCAACAACCCTATCTGACCCTCATAAACTAGAGTATGAAATTAGTACATGATCAATTCCTGTGCGAAAATTTATATGAGTATCTTGGAAGAATGACTCACAATTCTAACATCAATTCGCAAGTTCACAGAATTTTCTGGAGGAGTAAGAACGATTGTGGTTCATCCAAGGTATGCATTGGAGGGGGATTATAGAGATGATGGAGATGATAAGCTGAGTTTGATGATGCGGCCACAGTGAGGATGAGTGAAAACAATCGTGTTCCAGTTCTGACGAACCGTTTCACCCAAGGATCGACAGAGTTCCATGTAGGGGACTTTTGTACCAAATCAGCAGCACCCATGAACTGATTACACATTGGCCTTAGTGAACAAACCCAAAACGATGATGGCAGTTCATTACCATCCGGAATCCACAGGATGACATAGGGAATGATGCATAAAGTACCACTTGTAGGATCAAAGGTAAAGAATCGGTATAAGTGCTCCGCAGGTTGTTGCCGTCGATATCACCACTTGAACGGAATCTCCGCTCTGAATGCAGAACGGGTCAAGGGGGCGGTTGACTTCGAGGATGCTCGCGGCCAGCAGGCACCGGCAACCAACGCGAGGCCAGCGGATGGAATCTTTGCTTTGATGCAGATCAAGTCGGGGAGGCGGTCGACCTCGGGGATGTTTGCAATCTGTAGGCATCGGCAACCTACGCGAGGCCCATTGTTAGGCCGCGAAAGTGAGCTGTAGCCCCCTGTGTGCACGAGCCCAAGCGGACGCCCTCACACACGCGGGGCAACACTGGTGGAACCCAGGATTACTCTACATTCAAGCTATGTCACCGGAGATGATCAAAACTGCGGAACATCCTGGGTTTCGATGCAGCACCAAGATCCACATCGAACGCGTGTTCGTCAAACGTCATGCTTGGTCTTCCGGGTGAGACATTTATGACGCTGCATGACGCCCCAGCGAGACGCACATGACGCTGCCAGGCGTCATAGATGACGCATCTTCCAGAAATTCTGCAGGTACAAACGGGACAAGCCCGTACCAATTTTTCCAATATTCTCTCTGGGCAGCTGATTTCGCACATGATATTGCCATTTTCGCAAGTGATAAACTCAAGTATCAAGCTGTATACTC
The DNA here is from genome assembly GCA_030522705.1 of Eretmocerus eremicus. Classification (NCBI taxonomy): domain Eukaryota; kingdom Metazoa; phylum Arthropoda; class Insecta; order Hymenoptera; family Aphelinidae; genus Eretmocerus; species Eretmocerus eremicus. The sequence continues at coordinate 12,791 of JAPYYZ010003105.1, read as the reverse complement.
GCAAACTAACGAACCCCCGAGACCGGAATTTTGGTGAGCGGAGAATCATCCTCAAATCCTAGACAGAATATGAAACCGCAAACTAACGAACCCTTGAGTCCAGAATATTGATGAGGTTCGAAATGATCCTCAGATTCCAGACGGGCTATGAACCGCGAACTGACTAACTTCCGAGCCAGGAATTTCATCGTGGCGGGAATCAACCGTAAATTCTAGACTGGCTATACACCCAGAAACTAAGGAACCCACAAGACCAGATTCCTGGGTGAGGTGGGAATCGACCCCACATTCCTGATAGGCAGTAAGACCACAAATTAACGAACCCTTACATCCGGAATCTTGATGAGGTGTGAGTCATCCCCAATCCCCAGACGAGTTACGAACCCGCAAGCTAACTAACCCCGAGACTGGAGTTTCGGCGAGGTGGAAATCATCCTCAAATCCCGAACAGGCTATGAACCCGCAAACAGACAAATAAGGCTATGGAACGTTGAGCTCACTATCTCCCGAGGCCATAATTTTCGCTAGACCGATCTCGCGGATTCGTCAGATTGCGGCTTCTTGCCTGTTCGGGATCTGGCGAGAAGTCCCAAACCGCCGAAAATCCTGTCCTCGGGGGTTTATTTATCCTTGAGTTAGGCCGCCGTGGCCTAGTGGATAAGGTCCTGGTCTCCCACGCGGAAGGTCGGGGTTCGAGTCCCGCGACCGGCACCACTGAGATTTTTTCTCATGTGCTTTTTACGGCGGTCTCGGTGGTTCGGAACCTGCTGACGCGCTGGTTGAGCGTATCTCAACCCCACGCACATGGGTGCCGTCTGGATAAAGCTCTAAAGAGCAGGTGCCGAGACGTAAAACTAAAAGATTGAGTTTTTTTTATCCTTGAGTTCATAGCCTGTCTGGGATTCAGGGTCGATTTTTACCTTCCCAGATATTTTCCATAATTCGAAATGCGAAACCTCGTTACTTCGCAGTTTCATAGCCTGTCTGAGATTTGAGGATAATTTTCACCTCTCCAAAATTCCGGCCTCGAAGTTCTGTTTACTTGAAAGTACGTATTGCCTCTGAGATTAGAGAATAATGCTCACCTAACCAAATTTCCCCTCCCGGGAGTTTAGTTTGCAGATCAATGGCCTGTCTGATATGTGGGATTGATTCCCAACTCGCAAGAATTCCGGTGTCAGGGTTTGTTAGTTTGCGGGCTTATAGCCCATGTGGGATTCGGGGATAATTTTCACTCTGCCAAAATTGCGGTCTCCGGCGATTGTTAATTCGCAGGATTATAGCCTATCTGGGATTCGGAAATTCCGGTCTCGGGAGTTTGTTAGTTTGCGTGCTCATAACTTTTCTGGGGGTTGGGGATGATTCACATATTCCTGACTCGAGAGTTTGTTGATTTGTTTCCGGTTTCATAGCTTGTCTAGGATTCGGGATTAATTCTCACTCCGCGAAAATTTCGGGCCGGGTTGTCTCTTTGTTTGCAGGTTCATAGCCTGTCTGTGATTCACGGTATGAGATCATATCAGTTTCACGACTTTCAAGAATGTTATGATGTTGAGCGAGAAGCGCTCGCTCGGGAACAGAACTGTATACACTTTCGTGACTACATGTACATATATGCGTGCTAGCGTACGCGAGTCTTTCCCTTCGAGCAGCTCGCGCTGCTACGAAATGAGTTGAGCCGACACACTAGCCCTCACACTAGCCAACATTTCTGGGCTGGTGCGTCAGCATCCAAGGATGGGAACCCCTCGGGAAGCCCTCTGCTCCCGAACAGACGATATTCGTGACTGATGATGATCTCTCATGTGCATGAACTCAGGTGTTAACTTACCCTCACACGTGAACTGCCCATAATGTTTCCCGCTACTTTTATCACCACAGACAACGCATTCGATATTCGACGATTTCCCTGGGACATAGTTGAAAGGTAGTTCAACAGCTCCCGTTTCAAGCGTAGCGATAAGCAATGGTGAGTCTCTGATTATTGAATCTCTTCGTTGATCTACTGAGACACTAATGTTCTCCGTTGTTGAAGGTGATGATGGCTCACCACTCTCGGGAGATAATATTGGAGATGTAATCTTGGTTCTGAGTGAGTTGCTCATGGAACTGGACTTTAATACAGAATCTCGCGAGAGTCGAGAAGTGGTCAAAACTATAGATACCATGAGAGTTAGGAACTTGATTTTCTGATTATGGATGTCATCAACACATACATGTATGCAATGATTTGAAAACTGAGATATTAATGCCTGGCAATCGACATAGCATGGACCCTCAGACGGAGTGTGACATTGTGGATGAAAATATTCTTCGGAGATCACTTGACTCCTCCATTACACTACTCCAATGATGCTCTCATATTCCTCGAGAATCATTCCGATTGTCTCCGTCTCATATACTTGGGTCTCTGAGTTCACCAGTTCGAATCGTACAGGACCATTCTTCATTGATCAGCCAGATACTCTCAACTTCAACAAGGACGATTATGGAATTCGGCGACAAATCCTACTTGGTCTGAATTATCGAAGATCGACTACTACATCATTACTGTGGGAGAAATATCCTCTATGAGCTCTCACATGTGTTCATGAACTCCATGACATTCAAGATCGGAGAGGTCATTGAATTCACAAGAAGAGAGGATGGTGAGAGAGGGAGGCTGAGGGAAGTATCATAAAAAGGATAACCTGATTCTCGATGAGGATCGCAGGAGATATGGACCGCGGGTTCAGCATTCGTGACGAGACGTGGCCACGTGATGGCAAGAGAGAGCATACCCTACTGAAAGATATGAGCGTGAGATTCCACGTAGGATCCCCTGTGCGACCTGCTGGTATGGTAGAGGACCTCGTGGGACCACGTGAGACGCCTTGGGACCTCGTGGCATCAGCGTAGGGCGCAATGATATAGCGTGGGACCTGCGTTTTATCGGCCGCGGGGCCTCATAAGACCTTGCGGGACCACGTGAGACGCCATGGAACCTCGTAGAATTTGCGTGGAACGCAATGATATAGCGTGGGACCTGCGTTGTATCAGCCGTGGGGCCTCGTGGGACCTTGTGGGACCTCATGGGATCAGCGTGGGACGCAGAGGGATAGCGTGGGACCCGTGTTGTATGATTCGTGGGACCTCGTGGGACCTCGTGGGATCAGCGTGGGATGCAATGATATAGCGTGGGACCTGCGTTATATCAGCCGTGAAACCTCGTGAGACCTCGTGGGACCACGTGAGACGCCATGGAACCTCGTGGGATCAGCGTGAGACGCAATGATATAGCGTGGGACCTGCGTTATATTAGCCGTGGGACCTCGTGGGACCTCAGGGGATCAGCGCGGGATGCAGGGGAGTAGCGTGGGAACTGTGTTATATGACCCGTGGGACCTTGTGGGACCTCGTGGGACCCCGTGAGATGGCGACGGAACCTCGTGGGAGCAGCGTAGGACGCAATGATATAGCGCGGGACCTGTGTTATATCAGCCGCGGGACCTCGTGCGATCTCGTAGGATCAGCGTAGGACGCAGAGGGATACCGTGAGATCTCAGTCATATGACCCGTGGGACCTCGTGGGACCTCGTGGGACCACGTAAGACGCCATGGGACCTCGTGGGATCAGCGTGGGACGCAATGATATAGCGTGGGACCTGTCTCACCTCGTGGGACCTCATAGGATCAGCGTGAGACGCAATGGCATAGCATGGGACCTGCAATATATGACCCGTGAGACCTCGTGGGACCGCGTGGGACCACGTGAGATGCCATGGGACCTCGTAGGATCAGCGTGGGGCGTAGTGGTATACCATAGGATCTTCATATGAGCCGAGGGATCTTTCGGGATCCCGCGTGGGACCTGCTCGTATGGTTCTCCTGATGGAAAAGATGAGCGTGGGATCCCGGATGGGACCTGCTCGTGAAGTAAAGCACCTCGTAGAATCATCGTGGGATCTGCGTTATATGACCCGTGGGACATTGTGAGACCTTGTGGAACCTTGTGAGACCTCGTAAGGCCTCGTGGGATCAGCGTGGGACGCAGAGGGATTGCGTGGGACCTGTGTGATATGACTCGTGGAACCCCGTGAGGCCTCGTGAGACCGCGTGAGATGCCAAGGGACCTCGTGGAAACAGCGTGAGGAGCACTGGTGTAGCGTGGGACCCGCGTTATATGAACCATGGGATCTCTCGAGATCCCGCGTGGGATCCCACGGCTGATTCAACACAGTTCCCACGCTATATCATCGCGTCCCACGCTGATCCTACGAGATCCCATGGCGTCTTACGTGGTTCCACGAGGTCACACGAGGTTCCACGGGTCATATAATACAGGTCCCACGCTATCTATCTGCGTCCCACGCTGATCCCATGAGGTCCCGTGAGGTCCCACGAGGTGCCACGGCTGATATAACGCAGGTCCCACGCTATATCATTGCATCACACGCTGATCCTACGAGGTCCCATGGCGTCTCACGTTGTCCCACAAGGTCCTGTACAATATTAGCAGCTCCTACGCGGGATCTCACGTGGGACCCTACGTGGGATCCTACGTGGGATCCCACGTGGGATCCCACGCTCATCTTTCTCAGCAGGGTAATGAGACGACCTCCACTCGTCGCGCCAGATTCATATGGGTGCTCTCTCCTCCCAGCCTGATGCCACGAGGCTCGGAGCAGCCCGCACTATCCCCTCTCCATTCGCTGGCCATAGTTAACACGCACAATCGACGACTTTCCTCGGTGGTCGGGGAGAATTAATAAGTCGCCTAGAAATATTAGCAAGAACAGTTCATGAGGTCTTTTTCACGATTCCCCAAGAGAGAAACCCCCTGGGACTCAAAATCGCATCTGGTGAGCCATTGAAATGGCAGTAAGATACTATATTCTCATAGCACGAGCGTAGGGACATACGATAGGATTTCGCTCTTTAAAATCTCATTTGGCTGATCACTTTTCTCGTGTCACGTGAGGAAGTCGCGAGGCGCTCTCGCGCGCACCTCTCCCCCGTGCCATGACGTTGCAACCGCGACGACTACGCGAGCCGCGCAACCCTCGCGGGTGGTTTGTCGGTCATCGCGGATGCACCGCCAGCGTTTCTGACGGAGCTTCGCTCATTCCCACTGCACTTTCGACCGCGCCGCGAGCCATCGTTGTCGACGAGGACTTGCGTCGCCGAGAGACCGCTCTGACCAACTTCCCCATTGACATCACTCTCTCTCAACTCTCATGTTCTCTTCTATTAAAAACCTCATTCATACACCTCGTGTCTCTTCTGAAGGTCCCCTATCCACGTAACACGCGAGTTCAATCCTTCTGGAGGCAGCGGGGCGCATATGAGAGCTCACCGGAAAACCTATCAGATGAACCAGTGTATATTCATTTCGAGCAGGAAGGAACTAAGATGCAGATGGAGAATTCCGGAATAAATTGGACAAAACCGTCACCAGGGGCTCTGGAAGAGATTACAGGAAATGTCCGTCGGTTAAAACTTTGGTGAAATAGTACAAAAAATTTTCTTTCAGATTTTTATGATCCCTATGGTCTGGGTCCGGGCAAAGGCCCATTGTTTGTCATTTCTTGAGCCTATTTTTACAAACTTATAGCTCCGACCCCTTTTGATTTTCTTCAAAGTACTTAGGCGTATTTTTCTCGTCAGAGTCTGCACTTTCGAGGAAAAGATTTTTCATTCTTCTCTCATCGAGTCTAGTGGGCCGTGGAACCTACTTAGAAAGAGCAAAGTTCAGCAATTTTTGGGTCATCTTTGAGACGCTCTAGCTCCGGCTGAACAAAAGACGGGAAAATTTCAGGGAGAAAATTCGAAAGGCCGTGGAGAAACTTTCAATTTGCGTCTTCATAGATGTCGCTATCATGTTTGGCCTATAAGCTACAATGGTTTGAAGTTGAACGGTTCCCAAAAAACTTGAAACACCAGGGCTACCGAACGAAAGAAGTTCATATTCTTTTCCACCAAACCTGTGGTGAAATGTTTCCTAAGATGTCTACTTTCCGCCCCGAAAATTTGACGAGGATTTCTCCCTCAACTTTCTTCCATGAGCATTTGGGAATGGTGAAAATGAACAATCAAATTCTCGAAATATGTCCAATTGGGCCAGCTTGCCAAATTTTTCTATTGCCTAATATTGACCTGGAAGTCCCCACAGTTACCTATTGGAGTGTTTCAAACTAGTAGAGGAAGTTTTGGACCGGTTCTGGGCGTGCGCCATGAATATTAATTCTAGGATGACCTTGATTTCGGTTATTTCCGTGGCGTTTTTTAAGCAAATTTACATTCAAAAATTCGATCCTCCTGCACTTGCGCACATCTTCCGATAATTCGATTCGTTGGTCAATGCAATTACCGCTGAAATGAGCCAGGCTGGACTCAATTAGAAGCAGTAGGATCAAAGATACAGCTGTCTCAAAATGAGAAGAGATCCAAGGTACCTAATTCGTGAGCCGGCGCACTATGGGTAATTCTAGTAATTATTTTTCCATTAGTAAATAACTTGCGCTAGACTCAATCTTTTCCGACGATTCGAAATGGAAAATAAAGCTCCAAGACCTTAAAATAGAGGAAAACTATTGCGGCACCGGTTTGCTTCCGTTTATATTACTCAAAGTTATCGAGGGTATCATACCCTCGGAAAATTCCAGTCATATGAATCAAAAGCAAACCGGTGCCACGATAATCTTTCTGTATCCTAAAGGCTTGGAGCTTCATTTTCCATTTTGAATCGTCGGAGAAAATCGAGTCTAGCGCGAGTTATCTACTAATGAAGAAAGAAATTACTAGAATCGCCCATAGTGTTCTATTAATTTTTTTTCCATTAATAGATAACTCGCGCTAGACTCAATCTTTTTCGACGATTCAAAATGGAAAATGGAGCTCTAAGCCCTTAAAATAGAAGAAAACTATTGCGGCACCGGTTTGCCTTTGTTTATATTACTGGAATTCATCGAGGTTATCTTATACCTTCGATAACTCTTTGTAATATAAACAAAAGCAAACCAGTGCCGCAATAGTTTTTCTCTATTCTAAGGGCTTGGAGCTTCATTTCTCATTCTGAATCGTCGAAAAAGATTGAGTCTAGCGCGAGCTATTTGAAAAAAAATTACTAGAATCACCCATAGTGCGGCGGCTCTTCCAAGCTCCGAACGGTTCTACTCCATCAATCGACATTCAAGAGGTTGCATTCTAAAGCGCATTGCATGAGCTATCATTTGCAACTTCTTTAAAAGGGCCCGAGAATCGATGTGCATGAGCAGAAAACTCATACTACGCAGGTTATCGTAGCAACAAATTCAGTTGAAATTCGTTGAATGTGAGTTTCCTGAGCATTACCGTGAAGTTTTGGGCTCAAAGCTAATTGAAATCGACAGCTGACGCGGCTCTCTCCAGGGTAGCCTTTTGCAGGAGTTGACTCGTGGAATAAAATCAGATGAGTACGCGTTCTAAGGCTGATAGACACGTCGTTTCTCGTACTGACCCACTTGGCACCTTGGATTTCTTTCCATCTTGAAACGGCTATATCTCCGAATCCACTTCGTCAATTGATTCTGCAGAGAGAAATTTTAAGAAAGATTGCGTCAGCTATCGATTGAGATTGGTTTTGAGACTATGACCTTGCGCTGATGCTCAGAGAACTCACATTTAGTGAATTTTAATTGAATTGGTTGCTGTTAGAATCACCGGAATGTGGGTTCTCTGGGCTTTCGTGTGAATTCTCGGCCTCGAATATAGTTGCTAATGATAGCTTATCTAATGACCTTTACATTGCAACCTTCCGGATGCCGATTGATGGAGCAGACCTGGAGACATTCCAGTTTGAAGCTTGGAAGAGCCGTTGGGCCTTCTCAGAGCTCACGGATTTGGTACCTTGGCCTCTTTCTTATTTTGAGACGACTGTATCTCTGGTTCTACTGCATCAAATTGAGTCTAGCTTGATTCATTTAAGCGGAAATTCTACCGACTATCGAATCAATTGATTCGAAGATGTATGCAAGTTCAGGAGAATCAAATTATTGAATGAAAATTTGCTCCAAAAACGCCACAAAAAACATCAAGATTTGAGATAATTCTCAGATCGATATCTCTAGTGCGTGACCGGGATGCAGTCTGAAATTTCCTTTGGGTGTGCCGGCCGAGAATCGAACCCTGGCCTTCTGCGTTGGAGGCGAAGACCTTATCCACTAGGCCGCGGTGGCTTCATTAGAGACACTCCAAAGAGTGACTGCAATAACTTTCAGGTCAATATCAAGCGTGGGAGAGATATGGCGAGCTGGCCCAATTGGGCATTCTTTGAGAATTTAATCCTCTATTTTCACCATTTTCGAATGCTTGGAAAGAAATTGAGGGAGAAAATACTCGTCAATTCCCTGGGACTGAAAGCAGTCATCTGACATGGCATATTTTTTACAGGTTTGGTGAGAAAACGTGTTTTGCACGGTAATTCTGAAGCTTCAAGTTTCCCGAAAACAGCTCAATTCCGTACTATTGCAGCTCATAGGCAAAATATGATCAAGACATCTATGAGATTGCAAATTGTAAGTATTTCCAAGACCTTCCAAACGCTGTTCGCGAAATTCGTTCATCTTCTGTCTAGCTTAAACTAGAGCGTTTTGAAGATGACCCAAAAATCGCTAATTTTCGCTTTTCTTGAATGGGTCCTACGGCCTACTCGGGGTTGATGAAAAATAAAAATGAAAATTTCCCCTGAAAGTACAGATCGTGAAGAGAAGAATGCGCTGAAGCACGTTGGAAGAGATTAGAGTGGGTCGGAGCTATAAATTTCTGAACGTTGGCTCAAAAAGGGCAACAATGGGTCTTCTTGGGCTCAAGACCACCGTAGAAGTGAAAAAAATCTGAAAAAAATTTTCTTACAATTCTGTGCGCAAAATTGTGGAAAATGTCACTTCTCTCCATTATTCGCAATGCGAGGAGGAATGCGGGAATAACTTCTCGCACAGTTTTTCCATTCACGTACTTCTGATGTTTGCGTGAATGTAACTTCTCGCACTTTTTCCGCATGAATCAGCTATTTTTGGGATGAAAAATCAGTATTCAGCAACGTGGTGTGACAATTAAGGGATTGGGTCAATACACGCGCTAACGCACTGGGAACAGTTATCAAAATCCCAAAAACCTATTGATGTCGAATCACATGATCAACCAATCATATTTATCCCGAGTCACGGCCAAACTAGGCAATAATGCAGGCGTCCTGATCGAAGAATCAAGTTTCGTTGCCCAGTTGCTGACAACAATCAGCTCTGCCGAGCTGAGAGATCAGTAATTCGCATCGAATTTCAGCATTCGCTGCCATTTGTGTCAGTTGAGATCCATCATCAAGGATATTAGCGCTTTTTAGCTGATATTTTCAACCTTTCCAGCAAGCAGGTATCCACTGCATGTATGTGTCCGACGAGAGCAATATACCTATATATGCTGCAAGATATAGCTCGTGTCACCGCGGCGACAACGGTGTGTGATGTCCGTGTCGAAACACGAACATCTATCGGTCTCCGCTCGTGCGCTCTCGGGCGTATTCGTGCGGATGCGCCTGAGAGAGCACCCGTGAAGACAGAGTTAGAATATCCCAGAGAATCTTCTCTCCCTCTCTCTCTTTCTGCGCACCGACGCTCTTCTCGTTCTCTTCTCACGTACGGAGAGGGAGAGAGAGAAGCTGCAAGTAGGGAGTACCGTCCGCATCACCAGATTCCCCTCCGTGCTCTTAATTTCGAGTCTCCAAAAATAACATTTTCCGCCCCATTGTGTGGAAACACTCGATTGAACAGCGATCGCGCGACTCGCGCTCGCCTAGCGACGAATATTGAGGCGGTATGACGCAACGCCCCAAAAATGAACAATAAGCCTCAAAAATGAATAGAGGCCTATGCAACCCACATGCGTCATACGGCGGAGAGTTTTGTGACACTTTCAATAATTATATACGTTTTTCGCTCAATTTTTTTGCCCTTTTTCTTGTATGATTATTTCTCTATAGTTTTTGTTCTCCTATTACAGAGAATTAAGTTCCAGAAACAAAATTGTACCCATTGTATCCTTATATAATATACCTATATATACCCATACATGAGATAATTAGTTATGAAGTCAACGTATTCCGAGGGCAAAAACGGATTATTGATCCACCGTGATAGCGAAAAGTTAGCGAAAGCAAGCTGTATGCTAAATTATATGTGTGTATGTGTGCGCATCTAGCCTGTAAGTCCCAGGTGTACCTCTAGGAAATTGACTTTGTTTTCAGACGAATCACACGGAAATGATGTTTTGAAATATGAGGAAGCCCAACGAATAATTTATATCCATCTTATATACTTAGAAACATAAAATATGTATCGCGTGGCGGATTGTGCCACAGAATAGTACACGTCGCGCCACCTATGGGCCATACTGGAAATACGTCGTTCTCGGCTATCGATCGGGCACCCTGCTAGATCAAGAGCTATACCGCCTGCACGCTACGTTCGAACAAGTTGGCGCGCGCAAACTCAAGCTTATCGGGTTAGTAACAGAGGAGTCAGCCACTCAGATTTCCAAATTTCCCTCCCGATAACTGGCCCATTGTCAACCCCTCCGCGACTTACGGAGGGGCAGAGAACCGCTTCCCATAAAACAGGGCATTTTGGCCCTCTTCGCTCTCTCCTCTCCCGAACCCCGCCGGCAGCAGTAGTTTCTCTTGGACTCCTCTGTCGCAGCCCTACCACGCACGAGTTTTCCGGCCGACGTGTACTGCATTGTACATCTGCTTCCGCAATGAAGGAAGAAATCGTAAGTTCCGATTTCCCTTACCATCTGCCCCTTCGCAACACAGTTGACGTATCTAATAAATGCGAATATGCGTGATTAAATTGAATGTAGTGAGCAGGGAGCTCTTCTCCTGGGACTAACCCGGGGCAAGAGTGGCAACCGACTTGGACTGAGGCATAGCGCCTGATAAGTTCGAGTCGGCAATGCTCAGCCAGGTGTAGGAAGTGTTAAGTACTCATCTCACTCAGTTTGACATTTTTCAAAGCAAAATCGAGCCCGGGGTTAATAGACGAAAGTCTAGACCCCGAATTGGATAATCAAAGACCGCCAAGCTAGTGGCATATAACAGTGGAGGCTCCGATTGAGGGATCCTTCCGTTACCGAAAATTTCAAAAAACTAATATACATTCACGCGTCACTCCTCCCATTGATCATAATTCATCATGATCCCGTGGAGATAATCATATCGAGGTCCGGGAGAGAGAAGCACCCCCGTTCTTAATATCAAACAATCCGTCAGATCAGTCAGAAAATCATTCCGAACAGAAATGAAACGCCCACGCGGTCCGACAAATCATGCCGCATGGCCACCTATGCCGCGCCAACCGTACGCGCGCCGCATGAGCTGCCTCGTGGCCGCTGCGACGCGTAGATTTCATCGCAATACACGCATGCGTCGCCTTACAACCTCGCGATCGCTCCTCCAGCACCACCGACTCTCTTGCATCCGGTTTTTGTGTGGGTGAGTTACTGTTCAGACGCTTACTCTATCGCTCTGCACGCTGCAAAGCTGGTGTCTCACGCCGTTCGTATCGAGCTGTGATTTTCGCAGATCTGCTGGGTTCCTGCTGGCTCATGCGTTGGGAGTATCAACAGCACAGCTCCTTTTTTACGAGCCAGGGAATCCGCAATTTCTGCACGACATCAGTGATTTGAGATTAGCAGCGTCCGTGCGCCGACACAGAGACAGTGCATGTCTGTGTGGGCGTCGCCTCACTGAATACCTGCCCTAATTCAAGTATTTGGCGATACCGCGCTATCGCCGGCTTCATCACCTGATCGGCAACGTAAGTCGCTTGCCGCCGTCAAGGTGCCTCTCCTCGGCGGCCTGGCCCCTTCCCTCTGAACCTGTCAGCTGTGGGCATTGCTAGCAGCAGCACGCGGACTAGTTCTGCAGCTATGCCGACTGGAGGGGACTCGTCGTCGTCGACAGAAGCAGACGACGACGGCTCGATTTCTGCAGACAACGCGTTCGGTCGCATTGGGGCGAAAGCAGATATGCTCGATGATACGCCGACATTTCTACTGTCATCGAAGGAGGTATTTAGCATCATTGATGGCGTGGGTAAACAAATGGAAGTACTCCTGAGCTGGCATCGCAATGAGAGAGAATCTGAGCGCAAGGTAAGGATCCGCGAAGCTATTATAAACGTAAATGCATCGCTTACAAAGTTGTCCAGCGCGTACCTCGGCAGCCTGGCCGCCCACCACGCAAATCAGATGTATCGGGTTGAATCATCCAATACATGTAAAAAGATCGATCAGGCTATGTCTGTGCTATGTAGTGCGGGTAACTCGACTCCTCCCACGTTTACTAAAGTAGTTAAGCAGTCTTATATGGATCCGACTCGTAAGGTTGTATTATCAAGCGGAGAATCTTCGCCGATTCCTGCCAGGAAACAAATAGTAATAGGTCCTACTGAAACGAATGGAGACAAGTCCTCTTCTTCTAACGAGACCAGGTAAACTCTCTTAGCTGCTGTCAACCCAGTAGTTCTAGAATTGAATGCGCAGCGAGTCAGTAATGGGCCAGAAAAATTAATCATCATTCAGGGGGACGAGTCATTGGAGAAGCTTAGGAATCGGCCAGAATTACAACGCACGGGTCTCGAAATTAAAGCATCGTGTAAGATGAAACCGCGAATCATTGCCCATGATATCCCTGTTGATCTTAATGAGGAAGATATTACGCAGAGTATAATCGAACAGAATGTTCCGGGGCACTCTTTAGACGATCTTAGAGTCATTTT
>JAPYYZ010003104.1:0-12027 GCA_030522705.1 Eretmocerus eremicus | reverse complement strand
TCATCCACTTTCCGGCGGGATTTGAACAATTTTTCAACATTTTTCAGATCAAAATAGACGTTTGAAAATATGCGCCAACTTATCTTTGTCACTTGGTAGTCACGGACAATTATGAATCGTGTAATACTTTCGACTACCGTTCACTCTAGGCATCCTCATGATTGTGAGATTTTATTTTCAGCGACTTTGTCAACTCACATTCATTTGAACTTATGAAATCCATTGGTCATGCTCGAAACTACCCCCCCCGCCCCCCCCCCCCCCCCCCCCCCCCTAACTCCTATCGTTTTTTTAATGCTCAACGTGTAACGCGCATGGGAGCATTAAAATCAGAGTTTGCTTAAGAATTGGGTAAGTGGAATATTATGACTAGATTGTAGATGGATATTTCAATAATCTTACTCAAAAGACGACTTGTTGATATCTCAAGTTGTTCGGTGAGCATTCGAGCTCACGATTGCCGGAAATTTGATAAAATTGATACATCCTAGAGAGGCATGCATATTTTTGCTGTTCAGAGGATATGTTTAGATAATTGAAGGGTGAAATCCTCTTCGTCCGGTGGCTATTCAAATTTTACAAGTTATCCATCTTATACTGCTCGTCTCCTCGGACTATCATGATTAGACATGTTTAGATAAACAACCTGGATGTTGTTCACCCTTGCGAGGAACATACGAATGTTATAGGATGTAATAACGATGAACCAGGCGCCAAGTGCGGTGTCGCGCCGGCGCGAATAGGAAAGCAAGGGTCGAGCCGCATAATTTTTGCAGCTGTCATCTTCTGCCGAACGCGTGAGCTCATGCTTGAGTTATATAACGCATACGTGAGGTCGGATAGTAATTATCCTCCTTAGGGAGGCGCGCAGAAAGTCTCGAGCCCGCTGCCGTACGTGAACTCGACGTGAAAAAGTGCTGGGAAACGGACTGGGTAATAGCATATTTGTATACTTATTGACTGCTGCACTCACAAAGAGGTGTGTTTGTACCTGGTGATGCGGCCGATTGTTCGGGTGGGGGCTGGGCATGTGCGCGCCGTGGTGGTACATCGACACGGGGTCGTGCTTCAGCGGCATCGACGTGCCCCCATTGTGCTTGCCCAGATCCGCGGCCAGTGCCTCCGCCCTCGACAGCAGGCCATCCTGTAGGCCGCTGTTCAGCCCGCCGAATATGTCGCCCTGCAACGAAAACGATCACCCTTACAGACATCTCCTGGTTGAGCCGTGCTCTGCGCGATTTTTGCAGTCACTTGATCGTCTTGGATTGCGACCGTTAGCATCGTCTGGGTACTCTGTACGGGGTATTTAAAGCTGTGCGAGTTTGCAGAACCGTTCGGGAGATTTTCTCTTTGGTCGACATCAGGGGAGCTTGTCGATACTCATAAAACTATTTCTGTCGGGTCATGAGCAACTTTCAATCTACCTGAGCCCTCCCAAAACAAGAGTACAGAATCGGTGCTCTAAATGCATCCGATTGAGCCTTCTTGACGTAGGGTTCGAAAGAACAACACTACACTATCTAATCAAAATACATGGTTCCGGAGTGAGTTTCTTTGCTGTAAGTAAATTATTCGTAGTTTTGGATGTGATTCAAATGTCTGTAATACGAGAATATGTTCTAAAAAATTTCCAGAAATCTACTTGGATTAACCAGTAGGTCTGGATCAAACTTCACCATTGTACGATCAAACCAAGATTGAATATTTTTAACACTTTTTCAATGAACTTTGTTCCACGAATGCTCCAGTCGAATTCATGGAGTGCTTCCGTGTAATGCAAGCTCTCGGATTTCCTTGGATATAATTGTCAAGTTCACGGACAATTATTTACAATAGCCTCATACGGATAGACGAATATTGTCAAGTTCCGCAAGCAAAGATTTAGATTCACGCAAATATAATATGCAACGCTGCCCTCGACATTGAGTAGTTATTCAGAATTTTCCCTAATATTCCATCCAGTCAACTATAAATATTTGATTTCTCCACCAATAGTGAATAACGCTCTTAGGGCGGAAAGTAGGCTATCGCGGCCCTCGCATGGGATGCCCCCGAGGCGAAGCCGAGGGGAGCATCCGCGAGGGCCGGGGTAGCTCACATCTCCGCCCGCGGCGCGGATACGCGACTTTTCGGCACCCCCGCGTCGAAATTGTGTGATTTCTGACACGATTGTGGGACAAAAGGCCGCACCGCCTTACAGGTTAGAAATCGTCGGAGCATGTGAAATAGCACACCGAGGGCGAAGCTCGAGGTCTCATACCAATACGCAAATGTTTCTTGGCCTGGATGGCACTGCGACAGTCTTCGCCCCGAGATCGAGACCGAAACCTCATGCTTTCATCGCGGTATGCCGAAGAATCATTTTTTGCATTTTTTATAATGGCATCAATTTTGATCATTTATAAATGAAATCTCATACATGAGATAATATTCAATATTTATTCGATTACTGCATATTGAGTCATGAATTGAGACATAAACTCGTGACGAGAGGTTCGAGTATCCGAAGTTGATTGGCTTTCGCATGAATATACGAGTGATACTTTGCTCATCGGTCATGCTCTTTCGTTCGTGTCATTCTCATGTTGTGCAATTTTTACGATTATTCATAGTAATAGAATATCGACGATGAAAAATCAAAAGGGGGAAGTTTGGGTACTTTTTCAAATCTCTGTTGATGTGTTTTTTGAGAATCATGAAATTTTCACGTTGCAGGTTTCACAGAGAAACTCTGCAGATAATCAAGTTATATCCACCTCACATGGCAATCGTCATTAAAAAAGTGAGAATGGTAATACGTCTCATCCGAATAATGACCAATGATTCAACGAGTATGAGCTTCGAAGAATAATTTAGCCTTCTGAGGGTGAATATTGATGATGTCGAGCTCGAAATGCAGAATCAACCGGGGCTCACATTGTTGGCATCGCGCGATGGGAAAAACTGTTGGAATATTAAGCGCCCGATTAATATGATATGAGCCAGACGGTGCGATTGAATTAGCAAACTCTTTGATTTTTCAATAATTGATACGAGCAGCGATAATCCTTCTTCTCAATACCGCGGCTCGGGTCAAGAGGGTGGGCAGGGGATGGGACAAATTCGTGAGCATAATTCATTCAGGCGCGGCGGAGCTATTTCAAGGGACAGCTCGCGCCCCGATGAGCCACGAGGAGTCATAAAATCATGAATAATTCACGCTCGCCGCTCTCTGTACATGTAATAGCTACCATCCGATATCGGGAATATGGAATGAATCGTTTCTCTCTAACGCCTAACGGGACAAGAGCAAACCAAGTGCCTCGATATGCGGTGGGTCACCGGGTGCACCAGCCGATCCGAGTCAACGAGGATCCGATCCGGCGCTTCACTCCCAACACCTTCAACAGTACCAAACACTGGGATACCAGTCAGAACAGCCCCGTCGGTCGATTTCGCGAAAGCGACCCGGTGACCCGGGAGGCAGCCACGCGACCGAGTTAATTCACCCACACGCTCGACAATCACGCGTGATTATTGAATTCTGCAAAAAGGAGTCGTTCCAACCGCAGAGGGTCGGCGCGGATGCAGCTGATAATTTTTCGTAAGCTTCGCGAGTACATCGGCGTGTGGCGACAGGCACGCGCCACCCAGAGCGCCGATCAATGTTTAACGCGAAAAATTCGAGCGGAGCTGCCGCAGCCTCGCGCTTCGATTATTTATGAGCAGCTCGGGCCGCCTCGGCTCTTGGCAAAGGGAGCCTCGGCCGCGTGCGATTTCGCGCATCCGCCCAGAGACTCCGATGCTGCGACTCGGGAATCCAGCGGCTGCCGCACGATTTTGCTTGTCGATACTTTCAATCGGAGCATGTGTAAATTTTTGTCGTCGGTGCGGTGTTCATGAGGCGGACGAGCTGAGCTCGGTCACGGAGATATGTGTCACGTAATTCGTGATGAGAAACGTCCTGTCCACGCCGCTAGCGGGTCTCAGCGGAGAAATTCTTACCCCGGTTCAACAACATTTGCTGTCGAGTGAAAAGTAAAGTTGGTTGGATGTTTACTCAACTTTCTATTGTGTTTGGATAGTTAAAACACATGTTTAGTGGAAGGCCATACCCCTAGTAACTCGGTGTCAGCCTTGGAATCTATGGATACTCATGCCGAACATGTAGACTCTCGCGTTTTCATTGCTAATTATGATATTTTACTCATAAGGAGCTGTAATGGTTGATAATATTCATCAATGAATTACTGAAACGATATTCTACACTTCAATTATGCCATCTTGACATCAGACAGAAGAAACCTGTCTCGTATATTCAGAACAAACTTGAATTCTGCCTTTTATTTCATTAAAACACCGCGTATTAGAGATTCACGGACAATACATAGTGGTGGGAAACCATAATATTTGGCAGAATATCTTTATCGCAGGATAGTCCAAAACAAAAGTACAATAGAGACGATATTGAGTGATGAAAATGGTCATTGCATCGGCAAAAATGTATTTCTGAGCTACTCTTACAGGTGGGGGGGGGGGGGGATTTGAAATTATACTTGTAGCTCTTAGCGGATGTTCCAAATCGATGCCTTTCAGATTGAACATTTTTGGGTTTTGAAAATTGAATTTGGGGCCTTGGTGGTAACCTTGAGTTTAAAACTAAATTCTGCCGCAAAGAGCTAATAGAATAAGGATACTTTAGATATGAGAGTCGGTAAGAGCTGGAAAACGTTCCAATACGATTATTTCTTGAGCGCCCAGGAAACTTTTAAGGTTCTCTCGAAAGGGAGGGGGGGAGGCGGGGTCCAAATTTTTAAAAGTTCGACGACACTTTTATATTTCTAACGAGAGCCGCTTGGTTACAAATATGAAAAGTGAATTTTGAAACGTCAATTTGACTACTGAACTTCCATGTGAGGGCCAGCTTAGGGTCAACTTTGATTCTTTAGATGAGAAGTTCTTTTTCACTCCAAATTCAAAAAGAGCAACACATTTTACTCTCGGATGCGGTTTTTGTCATCAATCCAGACGACCTCTGGAATTTCTAAAATACGACGCACATTCGAGGCGAAGTTTCCAATTAAAAAATAATGTGATTGAAAGTTGTTTGGTTTGAATCATGCAAGTCAGGAGTGGTCCTAAATTCGACCTGGACCCCTTTTCTCTCCCGCTAAGGCCAAATGAATTGGATTTTTGACGTGCACGAAAGAACCTTGATCGTTCGAAACGATACCGCCGATTAATGCGAATAAAAGGAAAAATGCCGCGAGGACCGGGTGAAAGACAGCACAAATGACAATCACTATCTCGTCTTAATTTGTAGCGACAAACGACGGTGTTGAGACATAGCTCGAAGGATGAAACTATGAGCCCGAATTTCGAAGAGCTATATCCTCGAGAAGTTATAGGACGTTACCCGCTGCGTATGGAGTCTGCAACTCTTAACGGGCGAATAAATCTCGCGGGTGGCGCGCCTCGACTTTCTCACAACGCGCCAAACAAATAAACGAGATTCCGCAAGAGGGTCCACCCGGGGGCGGATACAGATCGCCTTCATTAGTCCGGCTGGTTAACACGCAGTACTTGTTGCTCGGCTCGGCTAATGGAGTCATTTTTCCGGGGGCAGCGAGAATGCCGCGGGCGGCAGTCGGCGGGCCGCGTTAAGGATTAGCCAATTACGATTGAATTACCGCGCGGGGCCGGCTTGCCGCCGAGATTTATCGTTCGGCTCCTCTCGAGGCGCGCGCGGATTATACTTTGCTCGCTGCGGAGGAGAAGAGAGCGAGAGATAGCCGCTTGGCCACTGATGAAATGCGAGCGAGCCGCAAGCGCGAGGCCGATTAATGCGTCTTGTTAGCCGATTAAAAATGGCAGCCCGGGCCCCGCGAGTCTTATTGCTTCGGGTGCGCTTTGCCCGATGATTTTTCATCCTCGCGCCGCTCGTGGGTAGATCGGGGCAATAAGAGGCCACCAGTGGGAGAGAGAGGAAGTGCGAAAGTAAGGTGGATTTATGGGCTGCGAGGCTAGCCCAAGCTCTTCTTTGGTTCGATTAGCTTAGGCAGTGGATCGAGGATTAGTGATTCAAAAGGCAATCGTGCATTTTGCAACTAAAGGTTAGTAGTAGCGAATCAAGGTATCGCATCAATTACCAAAGGCAGATTTTACGGTCTATTTGATTTTGACAAATAAAGTGAACAATGAAGCTCCACTCTGGAGATAAAATCAATGAATGCTAGGCTTGAGCCCCAACATCGATGCAAAAGAATCGGACCGGAATCGAATCCCTAAAAATCGTCTGATTATCTCAATAATCCCTCTGAAAGCCACCGCGGCCTAATGGATACGGTCCTGGCCTCCAACGTAGAAGGCCAGGGTTCGATTCCCGGCCGGCACCAATGTAAGTTTTCATAAGTGCCTTTTCGGTGGTTTCCGTGGTTCGGAACCCTGCTAAAACTGAAGGTCCCCACAAAATAATCTCAAAAAGAGGTTGAAAATGCGTTAATAAAAAAAAAAAAGTTATAGTCTCTCTGCATTGTAGAGAGGTTGTTGAGAACGGAAAGAATTTGAAGATAAAAAAATGTGAATAAAATTGGAAATTTCGGCAATCGCAGCGACCAAGTAACAATTTATCAATTAAAATGAGTCATCTTGAGAAATTTTCTATCAACATACTCCTCAGAACTGCACGACGTTTCCTACGAAAGAACTAGATAGACCAAGTTTGTTGAATATTATTGCGGGCAAAATGACGTGGAATAGCATGATGCATTTACGAAATTTTGTGACGAGTGACTGGTTCATTCTTCGTCGAGTAGGTTTGATTTAGTGCCACATCATCAATCATAAAATTGTAGGTATAAGTTATATCGTTTATAGGAGATTACTTCTCCCTTCGAAAATGAGGGAACATTTTTTTGAATGAATTGAGCGCTGTAACATTCCGTTGATAGCTTCGTTGATTTTACCTGACTTTTTGTGGGTGAGAATGAGTTTTTACTTAAAATAATGAAAATTCAAGATAGACCGAAATAATAGCTCATAACTGTACCTTGAAAAGAAGGATTTGAATTATAGTTTACCAATTTCATATTAATACTGAATCAAATGTTGCTTACACTGGAAGACAAGAAGTTGTTGCACAAGCCATTTTTGCAAGATAGTGGAATAATGTGAGAGCCTGTCAACGAATTTATCTCAATCGAATGGCCTCTTGTCGCTAAAACAAACATTCCCAGCGCCGTGAAAGAAATGGCGTTACAGCACCGTACTTTCTGTTGATATGTTCTGTGATATAGAAAGAAATTACACTCTGATTTTTGAGCTTCATTATATGAGTGTAAAATATCACTCGCGTGATCCATGTCCGAAGTTGACTTTTTCCACTGAGATAATATCAAATCCAACACCGTTTGCGTGTATTATAATGAAAATTCTACCAAGCGTTGAAGTAGATTGGCAGTAAGAAGCTTGAATAATTCAAGAAGCATATGAAGTGGCATCGGGATATGTTTGGATAATTATTGCGAGAAAGAATATGGAGCCATGGTATCGCAGGAGATATTGATGAGACAGTATCGACAAATCGGAACGGGCGCATGAACGTGTGTACATAATAACTGAATCAATGATGTACCCATCACAAGAATACCATTGTCATTATTCTGCTTCGACTAAGTGTTCTTTCAATATTACTAACCATTTACGACCTTTCAATTCATACAATTAGGTCAGTCAAAAGAACTATCTTTTCTTCCGTAATTTTTTCGCTCACAATAATGTATACATTGGAAATCAGATTCACTTAATATTCATGGTTACGGAACATGGGCTTTAGTATAGATTCAATCTTACAAGTGCTTACTATGAATGTGGTTCTAACAAAGATGCTTTTTTCAGCCTCAAACATACTCCTTTTTGCGTTCCTTGGAAGGATTGAAGGTTTCGAGTTATCAAATGCCAATGCCCTAACCCATATAGGAAATATAGTACCATGCTGTGTCTCAAAGAGATCATGGGGATTTTCGGGATTGTGACTCACGTCGCGCAAGTCCTGGAAGTTTATTTTCATAGGAATCATTTAGGAAAATGAGAAGTTTTGTTTTTCAAAAAGCTCACCAATGTTGCAGATGGTACTGTTATTTCACGACGCTTCCATTTGCTCCTGGCGATAGTTGGGAATCTGTCGCCATTAACATCATCTTACCCCAGTTACAATGTCTCGATTGATTTTCATGTGCACAATACATCTTATTTTCACTCAGTAGTTTGAATATTATACCGGAGGGCGACATGACTTGAGACGTAGAAGTGTTTTTCCCAATCTTATTATAATCTGGTTTATTGATACAGTGCAGCATATATTTTGTGTACACTAGAGTGTTGTTGATGAATTGATTTTCGAAAACCATTGACGGGCATTGTAGTTATAAAAGTGATGATTAGTATCAATCAAAGAGCTCGTTGAAAAAGTTCATTTCGAGGTATATTGAGAGGTATTCATGAAATAATGAATCAGTATTCTTATATATATTTATAAGTGAGTTATCTATGAATTTATCTCACAGATTTCCAAAATCTTTGGATCCTCGTTGAAATAAGCTAGGCTCAAGGTTTTCCTTGACTCACATCACCTGGGATAATGTGCACATGATGAATGTGTCTCGAAACACGCGAATCAACAATGAAAGTAGAAAGCGCGGACAGCAAAAAAGAAGGTAGGTTGATGGAATTAATTGGGCGAATCTGCGTTATCGGATAAGGAGAGTTCAGCTGCTGGGTACGTCTTCGCAACACAGAAAAAACGTTTCAGTGGAACGGCGTATTTTATTCAACAGCTCTCTGCTGGGGCAACAAAGCGCCGCATTGGGTCACATTATTTAAGCACGACCCTCGCTCATCATTTATTGCAGTATCCGAAGAATTATCCTAAAATCATGCGAGAGCTGCCACCACCGTCGCTCGCCGCAAACGCCGACGTCACCTTCGTGACGACGTCACGAATCGGTTTTCATAAAAATTCACCCCTTAATCTCGTTTTCCGGATCGACCGCGAGCCACCGGCTGATACTCCGCTGACTTTTTCCCCGTCGACTCCATAATAAACTTGGACGAGGAGACGAGAATTGGGACACGAGTGCGATCATTCGAGTATTTTCGTTGGTGAAATTCGATAACGTCGTCTGGTGCACCGGCTGATTATCTCGTCGAGCGCGTGAATAATTCACCGGGCTCTCGGAAAATTCGTTACACTGTCTGAGCAGGTACTATTTTATGGATGTCTGCGGCGAGTTTAGAGGTCCGACAAAATTATTATTATCGGCCTTGCATGGCGGAGTAGTCTTTTTCGATGCCCAGCGAGCTGCTCTGAATCGATTGTTTTGGCCACCACATGACAACCGATAGTCTCTGCGGTAAATGCATCCCCGCTGCACTACTGCTTGAATTACCTTTCGCGTCGCAGACGTACATAAATATGCAGATCGATTTTCACTCTGACGCGCGCTTGATTAGTCCGGTCTATTGTCTGGCAGCTTATCATATCCGATAGATGGATAGATACCTATGATTCCGAGACAGCCAGACGCTCAAGAGTTAATTTGAACCGGTATACTGACTTGGCCAGGATTTGCCTTCAGCTATTTTTCGAGCTCATCTTTCGATGAATTATAATAGAGTAACTTTTAGATTCTTGCTGAACAGGAGGTGTTATCAAGTGTTTGTGGAAAATTGATTTTCGTATCTTCAGTTTAGAAACACAATTCATACTGAATGTAAATTCAAAATATTCCTCCTGCATCATTAAGCGGATTAATAATTGATCACAACGTCCTCCAAGAATTCTTTGGATTTCATGCAAGCAGGGTCGAGGATGTTTTCCACCTCGAATATTGATAAGCGGTTTTGTTTACAGGAACGGTTTATAATGTAGCCGCTCGGGTGTAAACCGAATGCATGATTCATAGTGTACATGCATGGGTATCCGATGACACGTTGAATCATTCAGGAGCAAGCTGTCACCGCGCGGATACATATTTCAATTGTACGTGGACGTTCATCGTAATGGAGTATCGATTGAGGTTGCAATCAACGCAACAACTCGTCATTAATGAACGAGAAATCGTCTCGCGGAGACCGATACGCGAGCAATAATCGACGGCACACCTGTTCGCGCGTCGCACAACGGACTCGGCCTCGCCGCACACCTCCTGCCCGGCACGCTTCGGATCGACCACACCCGAACCCTTTCCCGGGCTCGTCTCTCACGAGGAGCTTAACGGCCCTCTTCTTCGCGCGCGGGGACAAGAGCCGCGCGCGCGCCCGGATGAATCCTTTATCGAGCCAGCCCGGAGAAAACACGCTCCGCCCGGAAAAACCGCAAGCGACACTGGCTCGTTTCTCGGCACTCAAACCATATCGTCGGCGCTCTCGCGTCTAAATAATCAATTTACTCGCCGGCCATAATCGTAACCGCGAGTTAGCGGCCTTATACTCGCTCGCCGAGAGCCGCCGCGCCGCGATAGCGAGACATAAACGTTACGAGGCAGTTTCGTCCGACCATTCGCTCGGCCTTACTACTTGCGTCTGAGCAGCGGCGGCGGCGGCGGCAGACCCGAGCGAGCGCCGGCGCGATTTATCCCCGGCTCGTGACGACTCGGCGCGCGAAGGAGGCTCGCTAGCGTGGTTCGCCGATTCGGTTTTATCGCGCTCACGTATGGCCCGCTGTGTGTATCGCGTACGCGCCGTCGTCCGCGCAATTCTGAGAGAGAGCCGAGCCGCGCCGTGTGTGGAATGCTCGAGACGCGAGGCCCTTGCAGATTTCGCGGTAGGGGCAACGAAATCAAATTATACGGCAAACCGGGGACGGATAGCGTTGCGAGAGATGCTCTTGTGTGCAGTGTGCTTCGATTACACTCTTGCGAGTGTGGTAGCGGTGGTTCTTTGAGCAAGTTTTGGATGAGCAAAGATCGTAATTTTTGACGCGTTTTCCGGAGATTAAGACCTTGGAACTTAGCGATTAAGCTGTTCTCTCTCTTCGTAAACGTAGCAAGTAAACCATGGCGAGAGAATCTGGTACGTTTCACAGATTGCTTCAAGATTTTACAGGTCTGAGTGCCATCGGACATCTAGCCTTGTTAGATTTTGTCCGAAGGCATTCTCCTCACTCCACATTGCTAGTCTACCCGGGATTGAATCTACAGCAGCGGGTTAATGCATGGTGCTGAATAGATTTGGATGCGGTATTAATTTGCCAACGTAATGATGTTGAGAAAGAGTAACATTAGACACTTTAATGAAACAATGATAACACTCATGTAGATCAGAGGGAAATCCGAAACAATTTTTAAAAACATGTCACCTGATGGAACGTATTACTCTAAGAATGATCCAAAAAACTCTCTTGATTCACTTGCTTGCGCCGGTAAAGAGAAATTTTTCTGTACTATGACTTCGATCGTCTGGAGAGAATCGCATTCTTATGCCACTTAGTCTTTAGGTTTGTGTTGCGTTAAAGGTTCGAGAGAAAGCCGAAGCGCCGCCGTGAGCTTTCTTTGAACAAAAGATTGTTTATTCTACTTACGAAAAGGTTCTCTGACTAGAAGTAAGGAAATCAAACAAAAATTGCGGTAAGTATGGTTACGCGTGGATTCCGACCTCGATACATCATTTTGTTCGCAATAGGGAACTGACATACATTTGGGAAAAAATCAGAAACAAGTATATTTTGACAGTTTATGATCAATTTAACCTAATGAAAAAAGATTTGAAGTTTTGAAACATGTGGGTGATTTTTACAGTAGATTCAAAGATTATCTACTCTAAATTCGCGCTCAACAACATGGCGGATGTTGCACATGTGTCACGTGACACAATTGCGTTTTCAAGATGTTTTTCTATCGAAACACTCATTGACAACACTTGAATTCGTTTTGAATTGACGTTTTTTTTTATTATAAAGCTTTTATTGAATCTTAAAGATTATAAAGCAGATGTGAACATATAGTTTACACATCACATGATGATATAATTAAATTCGTAATCATGATAGTA
>JAPYYZ010003103.1:0-15369 GCA_030522705.1 Eretmocerus eremicus | reverse complement strand
TAACTCTCAAAGGTTAGTCGGTTGACTTGGAACGATTGACTCATGCATCAATGTGTGAATAGGAGAAAAACACCCAAAAAGCATGAAAAATCGGGGATTCGATTATTTTCTAACTCTGGACAGAGTGCCCATTGGCAAGAGATGATGTAGATACTTCATATACTAAGTAGTACGAGTGTGTAAAAAAATTTTGGTGAAGATTGGTCACCCGAAGGTCTTGTCCTCCCCTTGTCAGTCTGCCATTCCAAGAGTGTGATCGCCCTTTCTCGTACCTTGAGGGCTTCTTCGTGTGTCGGGGAAAGTGTGCTCCCTGATTTGAGCAGCTCTTCCCTGACCGTCCACAGTCTGACTCGCTCTCCGACGAGCAAGCGGATGGGCGGTGTCTTCGCCAGGACGCATGTTGCATCTCTCGACACAGTCCAGTGCGCGCTTATCGCGCGCAGTAACGCTCTCCGTCGAACTGGGCCCATATACCTGTCAATGACCGAACCTTGAATGACCCGCCTCCAAATGCCAGCTCCATAGAGCATCATGGAGAGGCTGACGGTGTTGAGGAGCTCTCTCCGATTGGGTCGTGGGCCGCCAATGTTCGGCATCAAGCGTTGCAGGGCAGCACCCATCCTCTCGGCTCTGTGCGCAGCTTCTTGAGCATGCCTCTTGTATGTCCTGGCATTGTCAAGCCATACCCCGAGGTACTCATCTTCCCTCCTAATCGGGATATCTCGACCGTCGATGAGGAATGTGGGGTTCTTGTAGACCCTCTTCTTTGTCGCTACCATCGCTTCGGATTTTGCGATGGTCAACATCAGGAATCTGTGGGCCATTGCTCCTCGCACTACTGTCAAGGCTTCGTTCGTTGTCATTTGGAGTGAAATCGAATGAGCTGCGACTACGACCAGTGCAATATCGTCGGCGAAGCCGACTAGTGTTGCATCGCCGGGGAGGTCCAGGTTGGGGACGCCGTCGTATTGCACGTTCCAATCGAACGGCCCGATACGGAGCCTCGCGCCACTCCGGCCGACAGAGCAATCTCCCTCCAGCCTGTGTCTGTGTCAACCACGACCTTCCTGCCACGAAAATAGTCGCTAACGACGGTCAGGAGGTATTCGGGCACTCTTCCTCAAAGCGCCTCGTAGATTCGTTCCCAACTAGCGGAGTTGGAGGCATTCTCCACGTACAACGGTATCACTGCGCAGAAGCCACCTGGTTTCGGCAGTATGTTGGTTGCTCTCTCTATCGCATTCTGGACTACTTCTATTGCACGTATTGTGCTGAGCCCCTCCCGAAATCGAAACTGCATCGGTGACATCCCACCCGATCCCTCATACGCTGAGTCTAGACGATTCAGGACCATCCGCTCGTAGAGTTTCCCGAGGTTATCGAGCATGCCCAGAGATCTGTTCGATGATGCGACCCGTGGGTCGCCCCCCTTCCCTTTCGGGATGAGGACGAGTTTCTGCCGCTTCCAAGCGGCG
The DNA here is from genome assembly GCA_030522705.1 of Eretmocerus eremicus. NCBI lineage: Eukaryota > Metazoa > Arthropoda > Insecta > Hymenoptera > Aphelinidae > Eretmocerus > Eretmocerus eremicus. The sequence goes on along the minus strand of JAPYYZ010003103.1, from coordinate 13,894 downwards.
GGGAAACCTCCGGCTCTGAGACACTCGTTAAATAGCTGTAGGATCATCTCCGGCCTCTCTTCTATCGTGAGCTTAAGGACCTCGTTGGGGATGCCATCGAGACTTGGGGCTCTGCCCTTCGCTTGCCACCTGGTGGCCGCACGATGTTCGGACTCGTCGAACTCGGGGATATGCTCCGTGACTGGGACGGGAACTGTGTCCTAGGTTCACCTTTCGGGAAGAGCGCTCTGACGATGTTGAACAGTGACTCTGCATCGATCGGCGCTGAGCTACCTCCCCACGATCGGAGCTTGCTCATTACAACGCGGTACGGCGTCCCCCATGGATCCTCATTCACGAGATTGCAGATTTCCCGCCAGCATCTTCGCTTGCTTGCGCGTATAGCTACTTGGAGTGCTCCCTCGCTGACTTGTATGCCTCCTCATCGGTCTGTGCTGAAGGACTCCATTTTTTCCGTGATCGCTGCGCACGTCTCCTCTTCGAGTTGGACTCTGCTCAAACCTGGACAATTTCTGCTGTCCGTCAGTATCTTTCCCTGCGTCCCCGTGGCGGTGCTTTCCTGCGAGGCATAGATGCGTCGCAGGCTGAGACGATCAGGCCTGTTACGGCGGCGACCGATTCATCAGGGCCCGAGCCACCTGTCAAGATGTCAGGCAACAGGTAGATTACCTCGCGGAACTTTTCCTCGATGAGCTCCTTGATCTGCCAACCGACTGCCGGGGGCGGGCGAAAACTCCTGTGACTTCCGTCAACTCGGAAAAGGATGTGGCGATGATCGCTGAGCGTCTCTGTGTCGAGGATTTTCCATCTGGAGATGCGCCTCATCAGTACAGGGCTGACAAAGGTCAGGTCTAGGACAGACAAAGAGCCCCCCCCCCCGATGGGAGGTCTCTTGCCCCGCTTCGTTGACCAGGACTAGGCCCAGGGTGGCCATGAAATCGCTCGAGGCTGCCCCTCTTGCGTCTTGCGGTCCGCCGCTCCAGGATGGTGACTTCGAATTGAAATCCCCAGCCACCACCTTTGGTTCTCTGCTACGCCTCACGCTCCCCTCCAAGGCGTCGAGCTCCCGGACGAACTTCTCCTTGGGGTCGCTTGGGGAGTCATAGCAACTGTATACCGCGACGTTATGGACTACCTTCTTTGCATAGCCGGGGCCGGACTCTAACGGAGACAAATTCATGCATCATGAATGTATGGGACACGTGCTGCATTAGGGAGACGCGGTGATCAAGTGGGGGACTTATAGATCTATGGAACTGGGGACCTGTGAGACCTGGGGACCTATGAACTGGGGACCTTACTTACTGCTTTTTTCCATTTGATTGCAAATTCGTTTCCTGGATCTCTTTCTTCGATTTTAGGATGAATTCTGCCCAATCCATTCCTTGAGGGCTGGATAAATCGAGTACATCTAACTCGAACTCTTGACTCTGCTGATTCGTGCTTGTATCTGGCGTGATTGTAGAGTTTGAATCACTCAATCTTGATTGGTTTTGTGGTTGTCTTCGTTGTGGATACTGTTTACTGTACGTTTTTACGTGTAAATGATAAATGTGATTATCTATTCTTCTCCCGCAATTGGTATGGAATTCCTGTCGTCGGACATATCCATGTAGCAGACGTCGTATAGGGGCTTCTCTCACTCCGTATTTGAGGTCTCCACTTTCGAGTGTACGTCGTGCATGTACCGGATCAAAGTATCTTATGAACCCGTGCGAGAGAATACTGGCTTTGTTTGTGATCACCTCATGGTATTCTATTGGTCCAAACTGGGGGTAATGGCGTAAGGAATTATCTTCTCGCAAATATTTAGTCCCTTTCCATGGCAATTGACAAAAAATTCTATTTGGATCTTTTTGTTGTACAAAGAGAAAGCTTTGTATTCGTGACAACGAAATTCTTGCTCTTCTGATGCTTCAAATCCCTTTTTCTCCTCCATTACACCTCTTAGCCATATAAAACAAAGCTCTTCTTGTTCCTCTCGCCAAGATCTATTGACTATACGTCACACATTTTGCCTACTGCCTCCCATAATATCACTTCATCGCATTCTTTCCGGTCTTCCCTCCGTGTCTGTTAGTGTGTGTGTGTGTATGTTGTTTTCCATTATCCATGATAACTTTTGAATAGTAGGGACGATCCTCTTGAAATTCTTAGGACTTATAGAGAATCATCAAACAGATATTTTACCTCAGTTCAGGCCGTTTATATCGAGTACATTTTGATTTTTGCTGTTTCAATCACGCGACTGTCATGTTTCCCATTTTTTCTCATTACAAAAGTATGATATTTCTCCTCTATCAGTATCCAAAAATAAGAAGAACAGAATACTCGTTCATTTCTATTCCATGAATCGATTGGTTGATACACATTTTTCATTTAACCTCTTAATTTTCTTTCAATCAATGATCAAACAATTAATTCATATAACTTCTCCAATTTCCTTTTTCATCCATTTAATGAAAAATGTGTATCAACCAATCGATTCAAAATATCAAAATACGTCATAATTATCTCATTTATACTTTTTCGATCTTGATCCATAAGAAATATCACACTTTCACACACAAACAATATCATACTCCTTTGTTGAAGAATTTTCAACTAACAAGTAGAGGACCAACCTTGTGGATCACGGGTTTGGCCAAAACTCTGGGAATCATCTTGTTTCGGTGGAAAATGAAGATATCTCAGAGGGTTTAGACCAATAGGCCCTCTGTTCCGACATACAGCTACAGACATTAGCATTGCTAGTATATCTAGATATATATGACTTTTCAACACGAGCCTATATGGCCAATGCTAATGTTCACAGCTGTATCTCGGAACAGAAGGCCTTTTGGTCTAAACCCTCTGGGATGTCTTCATTTCTCATCAAAACAAGATGATTCCCAGAGTTTTGACCAAATCCGTGATCCGTGAGGTTGGTCCTCTACTTGTAAGAATGTATCCGATATTTAGGGCTCGAAAGAGACTCAGCTCTCAATTTGATGATCCCCTATAACTCCTCAAAATTCCAACATAATCCCCCGTACCGTTTAGGAGTTTTGGTGAACGAAAAAAACGACACTCATGCCAACATGAATTAAGAACTACGAATAAAATTCTATTTTTTGGTCTTATAAGTGCTCAGCTCTAAAATGTGTGACGTACAGTCGATAGCTCTTGGCTAGACGAACAAGAAGAGCCCTGTTTCATAATGCTAAGAGGTGTAATTAAGGAAACACCTCAGATACAAACCAACATTGATCAAGAATATCTTCTGCACATCTTTCTAAATTACCATTTGAAACTCATTTTCCTCTCCAAATATACCTCTCAGTCATATGGAACAAATCTCTTCTTGTTCCTCTCGCCAAGATCTATCTACTGTACGTCACACATTTTACCACTGACCCTCCATCAGTTTACAATATAGTCTTGTCTTTATACATTTTGATGGATGTTTTTCTGGGTATGATGTTTTTTGTACACCAAAACTCCCAAACAGTGCGGCCTATCCTCTTGAAATTTTGAGGAATCGTAGAGAATCATCGAACTGACATTACACTACAGTTCTAGTACTTATATACTGAGTACATTTTGATTTTGCTTCCTCAAAGAGGAAGCAAATTCGTGACACCAAAATTCTTGCTCTTCTGATGCTTCAAACCCCTTTTTCTCCTCCATTACACCTCTTAGCCATATGAAACAAAGCTTTTCTTGTTCCTCTTGCCAAGATCTATCGACTGTACGTCACACATTTTATCCCTTCCATAAAATCACTCCATCGCATTCTTTCCGGTCTTTCTCCCGTGTCTGTTAGTGTGTGTGTGTTGTTTTCCATCATCTACAATAACTTTTAGATGGTAAGGCCGATTCTCTTGAAATTTCGAAAAGTTACAGAGGATCATCAAACGAATATCCTACTCCAGTTTGGGCCTTTCATATCGAGTACATTTTGATTTTTGCTGTTTTAATCACGCGACTGTCATATTTTCTCATCACAAAAGTATGATATTCCTTTTCTATCAGTTGGGAAATTGTGCTAATATGATTCAGCAGCGTTTTGAGTTAGGAATTAATGATCAGATGATTACATTTGTTTTCCAGTAGTTTTGGAATAAACTGTCCCATTTACATATAGAATCGATTCTTGATCACATCATTTCCATTTCCAAAAATATTTGTGAAAAAATGATGCATGATACCGCTTTGAGAAAGCATTCTGCTAATCTCATTCAGCAGCGTATTGTGTTGAATGAATGCTCCAACTCCCTGTTTTCCGTTGAAGCGTCAAGTTGTTGATGTTTTCGAAGTCGAGTTCGTGTACTACTCGCTTTAACTCACCGATGGCGTATGCTGTGATGTGTTCGCCCATGATGGATTCCTGGAACACGAAAATGGGACCTTAGCACTCCGCGAAGGTTATTGATGAATCTTCATTGGCTGTTTCAGCTCATTTGACAATCTCTATTTCCTGCGTTACACGTATTGGACCTCTTCTCCTTGGTGCATTTTCTGTTAGCTCTAGTGTTTCAGTGTCACATTTCCTTCCGCATAGTACGACCGTAGTGGGTCCCGTGGGTGGTATTTTTGATTCTTCAATATGTCTCCCTTTCTTCAGGTGATAGAAGCTGATTACAACGTTTATTAGTAAGATAGTCTGTATCATATAGTTACCACCTATTAGCCGATTGGACCTAGTTTTTGGTCGTTGATGTTGGTTCAATATATTCATTTCAGTAACCAGATCTGGGAGTGATTCCTCTTTGGGCTCCCAGTCACTTACTAAGGGTAATTTTTGCGATATTCTCGTGGCTTGCAGCGACATCACTTAAGGATACAAAATGTTAATGTTCAAGTTTTTCGGTGATTCGTACACATACCGAACATTGCTGATCCTTTTGACTTCCGATTGGGTAGTGATTTCTTTCGTCTTTAGCTTGCATCCGTTAGTGATCCTCAAAGTTCCTGTTCCATTCACGCGGACAGGCTTATCCAATTCTCTTTCACATATGATGTTCCCCTGTAGAGGTTGTGATACCGCGAATAGCCATGAGCCATCGGATTCTAATAGAGTCCGAAGATTATAGCTGCCTTCAATTACATTAACTTTGCAAAGGTTCATGTTGTGCGCACTTTCTAAGAGCAGAGATGACTCACAATCATTGTTGGTAAGCACTTCTCGCAAGGGTTCCGTTGTTCGACACATATACGCGTAATGCAGGTTCTTACAACCTTGCAATTCTTCCTCGCTTAATTTGAAATAGGATTGTTCGCCTTCGTAAACTAGTAGATACCTTTCGGCTGGTCTCATTAAGGCAGACCGTGATTCATGAGCTCCCTTTTGTGGTACTGGCAAGGGATGCATCTTGTACGTTGTAAAGTATATCCTACTAATCAAGGGCATATATACGGACACAAAGATCTTCTTATCGTGTTATACCGCATCCAATTCGAAATCTTGATTAACTCTTCAATCCGCAAGTGTTCAATTGGCAGTGGATATTTGAAATCTCTTACATGATTCCCCAAATCTTGATTCATTCCCAAAAGCATCTCATGGGTAATGATACTTGGGTGGATCCTCCCATCTCGTAAATATGGCAATACTTCGATGGAATTTTCACAGGTTATAATGATATGGTCAAGAGTTCGCTGTGACTCTCGGACAAGAGGGAGCATCTCGGATAGATACATTGAATTCACCACACTGTACCTTTGAAGGTGTTTTTGTAAATTTAAGAGCATTTCTTGCTGTTTCTTGGTGACATTGTATAGCTCTCGTAATGCTCTCGTTACGATGTGTTGGCTCTTATTATGTATGGCAATGAGCTGTCTCTGATCTGAGTACAATGCATCTATATTGCGATTAATTTCTTCTGCATCGTCCATGGTGAGTAGACCGAAAAGACTCCTGCTGATCTTGCCCACGACGCCTAGGTATACCATTTTATTGATATTCCCTGGTACACGAATGTTTTCTGGTGAATTCTGCATCATCATTGCCGCGGATTCACAGATTTGAGTGTGAATTTGCTTGAGCTCATTCTCTAATTGTTGAAAATAAATTGGGTCGATGACAGCATGACATCTTTGACTGTAATTGACGCATTCTTGGTCACACTCAGAGCTGTCTGGTGATTTCACAGATGACATGCAAGTGCTGAGTAATTTAGTGGCTGTAACACTAGGCGTATGCGTAGTGATGAACTCTCCAACATCTAGAGTTTGATCACTTGCCATGTTTCTTTCTCGAGGAATGTTTTTCCGACATGTTCGAAGTACAGTCCTGAGTTTTTCCGAAGTTCCATTATGTCATCTCCTGTTTCTCGTATCTTATCTCCACCAGCCACATATTGTAGCGTCGCAGCCAATAACCAAATCCTCCAATTCCTTGTCTGGAAAATTTGAGGAGAATTATTTTAAGAATCTTCCCTTTCTTTGGATACTGCCTTCAATTCATTTAGATGTTCGCGTATAAGTTTTCCATTTGGTGAACAGAGTATAGCATTTTTCTTACCCACTATCTCTACGATTTTGAGTGGTTGATTATAAAAATGGCCAAATTTGTGGGTTCGAGGCTCTTCGATTATCCAAGCGAGTTGACCTATTTCAGCTTCGAGTAACTTTGCTTTCTTATCATACCTCTCTTTCGCCTTGATTCTTTCTTGTATTTGCCTTTCTCCGGCTATTACATCCATTTCTGATAATCTCTCCATGAGATCTTGTGAATACAAGTTGTACGTACGTAGCCTTTCTTCATTAGGAATCCTCATTGGGAATCGAGCTATTCTTCCGTATATGAGTTCAAAAGGAGTAGAATTCGTGGCAGCATGCACACTAGTATTATATGTGAACGCAGCAAACGGAGTTAAGTGGTCCCAGTCATCATACTGGTCTGAATATGTTCGTATAAAGTCACCTAATGGTGCATGACTTCGTTCTAAAGACCCGTTAGTCTCGGGCCTGTAGCCGGGACTTGTTAAGTGGCTGATTTCGAAGACATATAATAGAGCTTCAACAAGCTCAGACATGAAACTTGTTCCGCGATCAGATAGTATGGCTCGCGGAGCTCCGAAATGACAGATCAAATGTTTAGCTAAGGCGTCGGCGATTGTTGTCGCTCGTTGATCTCGAATTGGTATCACGATCACATACTTGGTTAAATTACATTGCATGGTTAGCAAATGGCAATTTCCTCCTGGTGTAGTTCTTGATTTGCCCACTGTATCAATGGAAACCTTGTCGAATGCTTCAATGGGGATGTCCGTAATGATCATTGGCTCACGCATCTTAGCTCTATTTACTTTCTTCCCTCGACAGCTTGGACACCATCTGATGTAGTCCGAAATTCCGTTCCGCATTCCCGGCCAATAGAACCGTTCTCTTATCTTTTGATAAGACTGGTTCATCCCTTTATGACCTCCAAGTAAACTGTCATGCAAGGTCGCAATGATTTCTCGTCGTTCTTCTGGTTTTGGTAATTTACATTCGCCATGACAGAGAGTGATTCTTATAGGAGATTCTTTGAAAACGTCTGCAATCAGTTCTATGATCACTCCTGGGTCCAAAGGATCTGTTATCTCTCCTCGTCGTGAATGATGATCACTAGAACGTGTAATCCATTGATCTCTAAATCTCCCATGTGAGACTAATTGATACAAATACAAAACTCTGACCTTCTTGAACAAGTAAACTCGGCTTATCTTGAGTTAATATCATTCAGATGTCTTACTTTGAGACTTCCTGTATGAATAGCTTCTGGAGTAAATGGCAACTCTGTTTCAGATATGAGCTGAGTATGAGCTGACTGCTGATAATTCTCTGTACTAAGCATCAACTGCGGGTGTACTTCAGCTGGACGTAGACTGTACGGATGGGCTGGTAGGATCTCTGTACTAAGTCCTGTGGACTATGATTGGGATCGACTATCGACAGAGTCTCTATACTAGATGTCGGCTGGTCTATGACTGCCAAATAAACTCAATAGGACCTCTAGACTGGGTACCGATTGATAATGGACTAAACTTTACTGGAAATCGATCAAGTGTGGACTGATCTGTACTGGATATTGATTGGGTGTGGACTGATCTGTACTGGATATCGATTCAGTGTGGACTGATCGCGCCAGCACTGAGGGTGGCGTCTTATATCCCGTAAAGCAAGTGGAGTTTGGGGAGTCATCACGCTCCAGTGGAGGGGCACGGCCCCGCTCTACTCCCTTCGACAAACGCGCGATCGTCAACTTGGAGCTAATTTTCATGTAAATGATCGAGACGGTATGGATGATTTGTGTCAATTCCAAGTATGGATGTGGTGATAAACTAGTCGCGATCTCGTCCGGTGGAATTTATTTCATATATTCCGAGTAATTCGATTTTGCGAGCTTTTCGTGAGTGACCAACGGCTACGCGTCGGCTTTCCCTACTGCTTTGGTTACTTTATTGAATAAATGGTGTTTCTTCCACAACAACATTCGATGATTCATCATTATCCCGCTCGGCTGTATCTTTGAGTTCCCTATCAAAGGTGACTATTCGAGCACCCACTCTGGGCACATCATAAATTGGCGTGCGAGAACGGGCTTGCACTGTACCGGTATTGTCATTGAAAACGAGACTTCGCCGCGGGTTCAATAATACTTGATGGACATACTTGTTTTTGCTTATTGTCCTATATTCAATCTGTATAGTCCCTGATGTTTCTGATTCGAGTCTCTTCACTTTATGTATTAAATATGTACTCACTACGAGACTAACGCCAAACAATCCTAGGCTTATCCATCCCATATCAAATGTTTTACTTGTATTACGCAGGTGTTTGTCCAATGCTAGGCGGGGTGTCTCGCTCTCAACCTTCTGTGACTTTGTCAGATGCTTGGTAAGATTAAATTTCGGCAAAATGACGAGCTCTCCCTGATATTCCGTGGAAGTTAGAAGTGATCCATCCACTCTTCAATTGCAACTCTCCTTAAGTACTCCTGTATCAGTCCGGTTTAGGGTATCACGGCAATGAATTTCTCCTGGTGTTTGCACTCTATCATCACGCTATTATTTTGCGGAGCCGACACTAGCCAGGAATTTGATTTTGTCAGGTAGCTCACTTGAACTTCAGTTGCCACGTGAATCGCAACATTGCACGATTCATGAGTCATCCCTCCTGTCATTATGCCAATTCCACACGTTAACTCTGGTCTAGTAGGATGTACTCCTATGCAGACAAAGCCTTCGGGAAAGTGAACGCATCTCTCGGATTGTCGGGGAACCGCAACGATTCGAAATGAGCGCCGCATCTTAGAGGGCGTACAAGGTATGGCGCAGTATACCTGTAGTCGATTCTTTGTTCATTCCACTAATGGTGACGAGCGTCCGTGATTATGTTCTTACTAAGGTATCATTTTCTTCACAAAGTTAGAGGCACTAGAATCCGAAAAGGTCTACTACGCGTAAGATTTACTCGTCTTGAGCAGGATTTATGGCAAAAATATGTATTGATTAATTGTTGACAGAATTCAATACAGGCTCTAATTAATAAGCTACAGAACTTGGAGAGGCGTGCACTACGCGCAAAAGATCGACAACCGTTCAACGCAGTTCATATTGTGGCCCATATCAAGAGCATGTGTTGGTCAATTGTTGACAAAATTTATTCAGAATCAAATTTTGGAGCTTGAATTCACGCGTGGAGGTCAAAACATGCTTCAAAGAATTCATACCGAAAGAGTAAATTTGTCAATGATAAATAAAATTCCATTGAGCAAGCAGCTGAACAGACAAATTTCGAAGGCACATGCATCTCCATTCTTAGGATAAGAATTCACGCCAAGGAGTTGGATCTGTAAGTCATCTCGGGAATCCTATCGGACCGACAAACATCTGACAGAATATATACCAACGGCATGTTTTCTCCACTTGTTGAGAAAATTCTATTCATAATCTGATTAAAACTTCTCAGTCGCGGGTGGAGATCGAGAAATTCCAAATAGATTTTGTACGAAAAGAATGAACTTTTCTAAATGAAATAATTCAGAGCATTCAATTGAGTATCTTATCGAGCGGGCAGATTCTAAAAACGCTCACGTCAATGAATTCGAAAAAGATTCCTTAGGAATAAAAAGGATGTGTTGATTATCTTGAAAGTCCCGTCGAGTATCGACAACATTGGACATAGTTCATAAGAAGGGCATGTATCTGTAATTTTTGGAAAAATTATATTCATAATCTATTCTGAAACTCAAATTTCCTCGTGGAACTTGTGCGCCACGCGAAGGTCAATACACTCCTGTCAGAATTCATATCAAAAAATAGAATCTTTCAATAAATCAATCATCTCTCAAATTCCATTGAGTAGAGAATTAAAAAGACTGTGAGCATTTGAAACGACGCGCGCTGAGCGCGCTAGGTTATCGACCGATGGTGTCCATCATTATTCTCTGGTACGAAAAAGGTTACGAATAAGAGAAGTAGAGAAGTATGAAAGATACAGACAGGCGCAGCGCGAATATCGATTGCAAGGTTATCTACGGTATTTCTTCGTTCAAGCTACGATGGCCACAACCATAGTCGAATTCATAGTAGACATTTTTTATAACCATACTGAGTTATCGGAGCGCTTGTGTCTGTCGGCAACGTCACCTGACACATCGGATCAAACGATATCGATTACAGTAATTGTCACACGCTTGGATAAGTATTGGTATTAGGGATAGAACGGTATTGGCTCGACATTATTTTTAGGGTCCCCGATTAATTTTTAGGTATCTAAAATTTTCGAAGAACTTCATGGATGACCAACTTAAAAAAGGCTTCGATGAATGCGTGTGAATGTGGACGTCTTTGCCATCTTGCAAAAATGTTCTTTTTTGAAAACTTGGATGGCTCGGCTCTACCCCGCTGAAAAGAAAATAATGAGACACTTCAAAGCTGGAACCTCCAACAAAGTCAGGTTCGCCTTAATAGGCACTCATTTTATGGATGAATGCTCTTCATATAGACAAGGTCCGACGTGCACGTGACAATTATCATTTTGATCTATGACATCTTCATAATTCATCTTTGTCTAACTCATCGATGTTTCCAGAGTTGCCCTCTACTCTTAGTCACCACTGAATATTCCAACCAAATGGTTGGACGAGTAATTTCATACCATAAAGTGAGTAAGAAATATTCATTAGCATGTAATATTATACGATCATCGATTCGACGGAACTCTATAAGAGAGGTATAGGCCCAGCTCGGTGATACGCCTCCTTTGAGGCCACGCCCCCTTGGGTCCTCTGTCTATGAGGCTACGCCCTTCGATTTCCTGGCCTGTATGGCCACACTCCCTAATTTTCACGCCCGCACGGTCACGCCCATGGGCCTTTGCCCGTCGGCATGAACACCACTCAGTGCATCCCTGTCATGTCCCATGCTCTCTGTAGGATCTGGAGAGTTCTCCACAAAATGCTGGGGAAGGAGGGAGCCAAATTCAATGGTAATCACGTGGATTTTGATTCTAATGGCAAGAGCTTATGGCTACAAGGTTCTCAAGAATTTTGATATGGCTTATGGAGGAAAATCTCGGATGGCATTCTTGAACTCTCCTAAGGAGTGCAAATCTCTGGACAAGATGTCGTCCGCCCGTACAAAAGCCGAATCTTGAATTTTGATTTGCAAGATGGTGAAATGTTTCTCTTCAAGTACTCAATTTGAAATAATGATTGGGCATGAGTGATGATGAACCTGAACAGGCGCAGTAGATACATCCTAGACAATTTTTAACCGCATCAATCAAAAGTCGAGGAGGCTTGTGCGAACCTTAGACGCAGAAAATCACACTTTTCAGCGGAATCTTTCATATGAAATCGCGAATACTTAGAATCGAAAATATCAACGCGGTGATTGTGCTATTGCAAAGATGTTCAAGATATGTCAGTGACTTTCAATTTATTCAACTCTACCACGAACACTGCAAGCCTGCATCTTCTTTATAAAATGATTCTGTCTGTTCACCAAATTGAAACGACTGTTTTCATTCTATGAACCATTTATCAGCTGCGAATCTGCCGAAATGAGAAACTAGTTGCAATTAGTGGATTCAAGATCTTTTCCGCCATTGAGGGTGCAAGATCTCGTTCCGTTGCTTGAGCTATCGGACGCGAAAGTTGTTCCATTGACCGTTGGTCCCTACGACAACCCAAATCTATGGGAGAACGGCATAACGCACTAAGAACTGGGCGGAGTCAAATTCTATTCATACATAATTTTAAATCATTCTTCCACCAACATTCTTGATGCGTCCTCGTATTTAGACGGAGCTCGGGGTTTCACATATCAGTTTAAAAGGATTCAATGCAATCCAAGATACAGCCAGCACAGTCACATGCTGAATTCCAGGATGATACTAGTTTGCGAGTGCCAAAGTAAATATTGGCTTTAAAGATGATTCGAGTTTCCTACGCAAGCGTAAGAGTAGTTTGGAATTACGCAAATCACTCTGAAATCGACTGTCGATTCGGGAATTCCAGTGGAGATTTCTGCACTCATTTGATATCCCGATGAAGGGGCGGATAACGGTAGGTTTGCTCAATTGAACTCAACTCACAAAGTCGTTAGCTGGCATTGTCTACAACTCGAAATTGCCGCAATTATGACAGAGTATTCTGGAACAATCCGTGAGATGTATGGTATCAAGATATGGCAGATGAGCTTATTTCACGAGCTTGCAGAGGGTGTACTCTAACGAGAGCGCACAATGTACCAATTATGCTTCGTTCGACGAAATATATTGGGAAATTGTGGAATTAATCCCAAATAGTTCGAAAGTTGCGGATGTTGGCTTCAGTTTATCCCCTGCATGGCGTTTAAAAGACCAGTCAGCATTATTCCATGGGAAAATTTGGGCGTTGGTTATTGTTAATATTGTATCTCTCTTCTACGTTGGTTCAAAAAAAAATGAGAAGTATTTGAGTCTTAGACAAATTTCCATTCGAAAGATACATAAAAAAAATGCGGTTTCATTGACATGCATGTGCAGATGTTGACAAGACTGAGAGTCTTCTAAGAATACATAATAAGACCGTGTTGTTGATTCAGCGCCTCAATTTACATAATCTAACGAGTGTCACATCTCAAAATTTTGCTCAATATACATCTTGGATACAGGTTTTTGATTCTTCCAAAGAAAGGGAGTGGGAAGTAATCCCAAGACAGATCTGAAGTTTTGACGATCTGATTGCAACAATTGAGTGAATCCAAGTCAAGAAAAGCACTTTCCAGCTCAGCGTTCTCAAGCTAGATTGGAAGCATCTAGAGAAAATATATCTAGCTCGATTATCTCTGATTAAGAAGCATTGAACGAAACATTTTGCGGAGAGAAAGAACCTAAGCAGATAGAGTACAGCTCGATGTTTCGCACCTTCAGGAGAAGTGTGGGCGTATAAATTATAACTCATTGCTCTATGTCTCTCTTCACGTGGGCAGAGGACGAATTTCTCATCATCGCTACTTTGTATCAATATTTGAGTCATCAATTTCGTGGACAAAGTATGATAAACGGATTGGATAAATCCTTGTTGGAACTGATGATCACTCGTTCTTATCGTACAAGTAGTATGATATCATGTATTGGAAAAGACGGAGGAGAGTTGAAGTATTTTCGTCTCCTCAGTCGAAAAAATCAATGTCCCGGGAAAAGATTTCGAGTTCTCGGCTCATCCACCCGACTAAAAAAGAATTCCTCTCGGGTGGCCAAGGGACCTCCTACAGGCCAAACGCGGCAAAACTTCGGCCGCTACCTCGGCCCAAATCTTCAAGGGTTCAAACTCCCGTACACCCTCTTTCAAGAAGCTGCAGCTTCAATATTCCGGCGGAGAACTTTGTAATGTAACATGCACTATCCGTAGCAAACTGGGCCGAATCACACCAAC
>JAPYYZ010003102.1:0-12350 GCA_030522705.1 Eretmocerus eremicus | reverse complement strand
TCATTTGCTGTTGATGTTGTATAGCTGGGATAAAAATGTGTTTACTTACAGCCATGTCATATTGATGACAATTTTCTAGATTAGTGTACCATGCTTTGCGGGGACTACATTCTATATATCTCACATTCTGGTATGTTCCATCAGTGGCTAAGGGATGAATATCATCCTAAGAAAAAATCAGGATTAGTAACAATTATCTCAACAAAAAGATGTTTCAGATTTTGAACATTTACCAATTCAATTGCTGCCATCAATTTCCCGGAAATAGAATTCCCTGGTGATCCAATCCAACGAATCACACCATAGTGGGAATCATTGTTCACAAGGACCTTAACATAAGATCCAATGCTCAAGTCATTTGTATTGGGCTGTGGAAGAGGAGGATCTTGAATCTTCCTTGTGTAGTCATTTTCTTCGTCATCTGAAAAAGATATTGCTCATCAGATTCATATTTCAATTGAAAGTTTTTGAACAATTTCTTTATTTGTTAAGAAACTCTACTGAAAGACAAATACTTGAGCTTTAGTTCTCATAAAATGCACTGATCAGAGAAACCAGATGCTATCGGGCTATTTTTATCCATTGAGCAACATGGTCACAAAAACTGATGGAAAGATTACTTTTTTCACTAAGATCTTTATCACTACTCCATTTGTACTCCAAAACACAAGGTGGAATATCTTGAAATTCTGTAGACATTGCTTATTTCATCAGAACTGTTACAATGAAACAAACATGACTGACTACTCTGAGAACACCTAAGTGACTGTCTAATTTTAAACTCTCCAAGTTATAATTATCCTTTTCAAGGCATGAGATCTACCAATAACCTATTCATGCTCACTTAGATTCTACATCATGAATGCATACAGTAATACTGTTACCTGAATGCAAAGGGTCAAAATTCTTCAAATTCTTATATAAATTTTTGTTATCACTTTGCTCTTCATGAGAATTACTCTTTACTGTGGGATATAATACATCAACTGTGACACACTCTTTGGGCTTATGTATTGGGTTATTATTGTCCAAGTCAACTACTTTAACGCAATTGTCCCTTTGTTTTCTTTCATTATTTGATTTGCTGTCATTTATTCCTTTACTCTTCTTGATAAAAAAATTATCTGTTCTATTTGATTGTATATCATTAGCTAAAAAATCTGAAAGGTACACATTTATTATATATAATATAGAATCAGATTGATGAGATAAAATTATGTCTTAAATAAAAAGAAATTACTTTTTTCAAAATTTTCAATAGCTTCCAAAGCAATTGTATTCCGGGGTTGAATGTTGCTGAGAGTTGCAAAGAATCCTGGAGAGTTTGATGTTTTGAAATACTTTTTCACTAAAGGTAGTGGCTGGTTCACACTTGGGATATCCTATTGTTGAAAATGAATCAATGTTGATCATGGTTATCAATTGGATGAGCATAAGTTGGAAGAATATTTCTTACCATCACATCTAGCCCGAAATAGAATCCATCTCCTAATTCTGGTACTGGACCAATGTATTTAACACTTGCTGGGTATGTTTTCAGCTCATTAGAATCACAAGTGTCTGGGCAGTACCAAACTTTACTATCTGGTTTAAGATTTTCAACTTCTCTACAGAACTTTTTGTCCTTGGCTAAGCGTATCCTCTCCTGTAAACTTGAGATAGGGAGTAGTAACTTCCAAATTAATACTGACACAGGATCCACATCAACATAATGACACTTCCATTCTGTGTTGCGCCACATCTCAGTTTCTGAATCTTTTTTATACAACCGGACTTGAAGAACACCGTTACTCACATCACCAACAGCTTCTACAAGCATTCCAGGATGAACTGGATATATGTTTGCATCACAAACACCTTTTAAGCGACCTAAAATCGTTTCTCTAGTGATGATGAAATGCTTTGACTCTGGTTTGCCGTGAATAGTCAATTGACTCAGATTACACCAGTCTGCCTCCATTTTGACAATAAACTAATATCATAAGAACCTAATTTGCAGCAATCTAGCTTCAGCAGGCTGTCTTTGCAAGCTGGGTCCATCCAATTTTTCCGTGGAAGTCATGAACATTTTATGCTCTTTCATAGCCACTGCGAAAAACGTTCTAACACCCATTCTTGGATTAAGACTATCACTTTTGAAGAATTTTCTCCATTTCTTTTAGCACCAGCTATCACATTTTGATCAGCACATACACATCTGTCTTTTTTGCAATTTGAGAACACACAAACAATTACAACTTCAAATTTGATAAGTTCGAAGGAGTCAGGTACCTATACATTGCTCTCCTTTCATTTTCATTGAATGTAGAGGCGAGATCAGTATCAATTCCGCGAAGACCTGGGAGAATGTCTCGCAAATAATATTAATAACAGCGTTCTAATAATAGTTCTATCAATAGGTCGGGGTCTTGAGTTTTGGAAATTGCAGCAAGGTACAAGATACTCTTTCTCACTGTACAGGAACCAGCCCAGATATCTTACTAATCTTTTAACTCTCTTGTGTTGATTCCCTCACTTTTAATGATAGTGAAAATTAGTCAAATATTCCGTCAAAAGTTCCATCTTCCGTCATCGCTGCGGGCATTTCTATCTACCTACATGTGCAATAAACACGAGACAAGTTAGGTGGTTGGCTGGTTAGGATGAAGCCAAATGAAGCAGAACTCAAGAGTTCACACTGTGTGGAAACCGTATTTGAAAAAGTTTCGAATCATTTGCAGAGAATTTGTATAAATAGATTAAACTTTCCTCATCTTGAAACGTTATTTTTCTATTTTCTTCCACTCCTGCTGTTTGATAAAAATTTGTCAAAAATTTCCATATTTTCAATAGCAATATATACATCAGAAAATTAGAAAACGTCTGCTATAACGAGTTCGAGTGCATTCCAAAAAATGATCCCGTCGAGACCATAACGAAATTCTCCAAACTTCATAAATGATCACTCGTTCATCAACCATTCATTAAAAATCCATCAACCTGCAATAAAACATTGAACGATTGAACAATAATGCGCAGCGCTATATGCTTGATAAGGTGAACATACCGAATGTAACCGAGATTGACGACTCCTGGTAATATAAAGGTAAAGAGGGAAATCCTACGAGGGGAAAAATTTCTTCGGACATAATGGATGAGTCTGAACTCTGGAATATACGAGGCTTGAAACGAATTTGAATGCGAAACGATCCCCAAGGACCCCTCAGATCCCCATTTGCCGAGACATCATCATTCCTCAAAATATGAGTAATATGAATGAACAAAAAAAGTTTATGATGAGCAAGTAATGGAGCAGAATAAGATCAATCCATGTGAGCTTTTTAAGATCATTCTTTAACACTTTCAAAAAAAGTCACTATTAATCTTCTCTTCGCGGCGGGGTCGCGACTCGCGAGCGAATGCCGGTAATTTGTATGGTCTGCTTGGGTTATGTTCACGCGTATGAAGCACAATCATCTCTCATGTGTACAAACAAGATTTATAATTTGTTTATGTGAAATTAAATATCGACAAGGTAATTGGTGAATCGCTTAAAACATGGGGGATTCTGATCTGAACGAGTTGCTCCGGAGAGCGGAGCAGATGGCTGCTGATGTGGAAGGCAATGGAGAACTACCACAAGTTGAGAGAAATCTCCGTCAAATCCTGGATGGTTCCAATGAAATATGGTCTCGAATGACACAAACTGGAACTCAGGACAATCAAGTTCAAGCGTAAGATTCATTACCCTTCCAGATGAGCGCTGCTTCTCTCATGAAAATCTGTTACCTGACCTTCTACATCTACAACTACTTTGTTTTTCAGACACTTACTTTTGGGCTCAAGGGGAATTGATTTGATGCAGATAGCGCAAAAATTAAATTCCCTGAGTACTAGGCGAACCTTTGAGCCTCTGGATCCTATTGCAGACACTGATATTGTTAGTTTCTTGAGAAATGAAAAGGAGAATGCTATTCTCTCCATAATTGAACAAGTTCATAGAGATGTATGAGTTATTGCACTAAATTCACTCTGAAATAATGAACTCTAAGATTAATTTGATCATATTTTTCCAGACATTTGAATTGAACCGTGTCCAACAATTGGAACATAGTCTTGGGGAATGGAAACAAATGAGGTATGAGATAATGAATGCTATGACTGCTCCTTCAGGAGAGCTTGTAGATCTTCGAGGAACTCCACAGCGAACAAAGTTGGCTGGAACAATGATAAGTGGCTTGACAAATGTTGAAGCTGCTTATGTGAAAGAATTACAGAACTATAATGAGCACGTTCTTAAGGGTGTGACTAGACCAAGTTTGTTCAACGCTTTCTGTAAAGTTGCAGAAACATTTAATGATAGTAAAATTCTTGACATGTGGCAAATGGTGAAGAGTATGATTGATTTACCACCAACTCCTGCAGAGGATCAACTCAAGTCAAGGATCACACCAGTTGTAGAAACAAAAATTATTTCTCACGCCAGAAAGTATCTTGAAAACAGATATAAACAGTTCATGAATTCAATTGTGAATGATAATTTAGCCCAAGCCAAACGAGGAGGTATTCCAGGAACATTGCCTTTGGTGAAAAGTTTTGTTGGAGTCAAGATTCAAAATCTGAGAGATTTAGAAGAAATTATGATTGATGATAGGCCCCTGTGGCCTCTTGTATATTACTGCATGCGATCTGGTGATTTGAGAGCAGCCTTACAATGTCTCAATTCTTGTGGAGCTGGTTTCCAAGAATTTAAAATTGCTCTTGAAGAAGCAATAGAAGATCCACAGAGTCGTCCTAGTTCTAGATCTGAATCAACATTGAAACTTCATTACAGAAAACATGTTAGATCTGCTACAGATCCGTATAAGAAAGCTGCATATTGTGCTCTAGTTCCTTGTGAACCTGATGATCTTCATACTGAAGTTATGTCAGCGGCTGATGATTACTTGTGGCTTAAATTGTGTCAAGTCAGGCAACAGCCAGATCCAGAAAGCAAGTTGACCTTAGATCATCTCCAAACAACTATCCTAGAAGTTTATGGTAAAAATTCAATAAGTTCCATCATTCCTTCTTCATGTTTGAACTGAGATGACTAATTCAATGAAACTATTGTTCTAGGTGAATCTTACTACCGTGCTCATGAGCAACCTTTATTGTACTTTTCAATGCTCTTCCTAACTGGGCAATTTGAGGCTGCAATAGAGTTTCTAGCTAGAGGTGCTGGAGCGCGACATTTAGCTCATGCAGTACATTTAGCTGCTGCCATGCATGAGCACAGTTTGCTAGCTGTCAGTCAAAGTGTTCTAGCTCCATTGATAAGTGTAGACCCTGCTGACAAACCTCCAGCTAAGCGATTAAATTTTGCCAGACTCATTTTGTTGTATGTCAAAAGATTTGAAACATGTGATCCAAAAGAAACACTGCACTACCTTTTCTTACTCAGGTAAATTATCTAAGCATTTGTTCAACAAGAAAATAGACCTATATCTCAAAATTATCATTTTCTGATTCTTGGAACAATGATGAATTTCAATAGGTGCATGAAAGATCCTTATGAAAGAAATATGTTTGCTGCATCAGTAGCTGAGTTGGTTGTGGAATCTTCACCAGCAAACCGGACGTTACTTGTTGGGAAAATCGACAAAGACAGAAGACTTCCAGGATTAATAGATCAATTCCAAGTTAATTCTGAAGATATCATTAATATCAGTGCAGAAACTCTTTATAAGAAAGGCCTCTTGGAAGATGCCGTTCTCATGTATGATTTAGCTGGAAATCACGAAAAAGTTTTGAATTTGATTTGTGTACTAATAGCTCAAATTGTAAGTCAAAAGAGTGCGCCAGATTCCTTGAGAGCTCGTTTGCAAGCAACTGCTACTGAAATAAGTCTTAGGTAAAAGCAGCTGATTTAGCACTTAATTTAATGGAGGATTATTCTCTTTATATTTATGAATATTGGCTAAATTTCTTCTACTTGCAGATATCAAGGGCTGCCTATCCAAGCTTCTGCAGAATCAGTAGCAGCTTTTTACACATTGAGGGATCTTATGGTATTTTTTGATCAGTTCCACAATGATCAACATCAAAATGCCCTCAGAGTATGTTTATGCTTCATTTATGATATCAACTAGATTATTTTTCTTTTTAATCATTAGTTGAACTTCTGCTCCCCTCTAGACTATAGCTGATTCCAAATTGCTACCTCTGAATGTGAAGGAAGTTGATGAAAGAGTGACTGCCTTGCGAAGAGTGTCGCCAGAAGTTACTGGGACTTTAGCAGATGTTCTCTTAGCCACAATGACTATCCTTTACCGACAGTATCAAAAATTGAGATCTGCTGAGCCAGGCGATGAAATTGCTAGAGAGCAGCAGCTCAAAGATCTTCGTGAACAAGCCCGTGCCTTAACTAGCTTTGCAGGAACACTTCCATATCGAATGCCAAATGAAACTAACAGCCGGCTAGTTCAAATGGAAATTCTTATGCACTAAAGCATGTTTAATTTTCAATAGATTATTACTGTTTAGTCTTTTATATTTTGATTTACATTTGCAATATTTTTAGAAGATTTTTCAATCATGAGAATTAATGCACTATTATAGATTGGATATCAATCTTTAGAAATTATAACAAATTTCTGTGCTGCTGAAAAAGCAAAATTGCTGTGAAAGATTCTCGAGAAATTTGGTAGCGTATTTTATATCTAGAGATAATCAGTAAATTAATTACACAAAGATTTCACTACAATACTATCACTCAGGTCTTGTACTTTTCCTTCTTGAACCTGTAGAATATGAAAGTGTATAATTGAATATTTGTGGCTAGCCAGTACGTTTTCTCTAACAATAAAAGAAAGAAACATTTTAAATACTCACAGCTCTGTAATCAAGAATCAGTTCTTTAAAAGCAAGAAAGTCAGTAAAAGTGGCAAGGACCTCGAAAACTTCTCCATCTAGTTGAGGTTGCCTTTTCCTTGATGAATAAGTTAGTTATTAATCTCTTCAATGAAATTTCTACCAATTTTAATTACTTACTGCAATTCATTTACAAAATCATCCATTGAGAAATTGGGCACAAGCTTTTTCAAATTTTTACTGAGGTAATTTTCAATTGTCTTATTCTGTAAGAGATCAAGGAAAATTTTTTTTTAGTGAACTAACATGATTTATTTGTTCAAGGGATGTGAGAATCAGATTAACTTACATAATCATTGAATATCTCAGTGTATATCAATTTGTTCTCTTCGACTGGTTCAAAAGTACTCCAATACGTATCCAGAAATCGTTGTTGAATTGACTGAAATTCATGCTCTGTGGTGAAAAGAAGATTCAAGTAAAGCATGGAGAATTTTGTACATAAAATCCAAACAATTTATGAAACTACCCATGAGTAAGTCTTCAATGTGTCCAATAATTTCATCAAACAGGGTGGTACCTCTAGTTGTTCCATTATCATCATTATCTGTTGTCATTGCAACAAGAGAATCTGTTTAAATGAGAACTAAAAATGTAGTCACCCAAGATCATTCCAAAATTCAAGAATGCGCAGCCAAATTATGATGGTGAATTATGAAAAAGTATCAAATGAATGAGTATTATAGTTCAAAAAATTCCAAGAGATATTTGGGATTGGAACTAATGTTGAGGCGCCTGATTGAGGCTCACCAATGATCTCTTGAGACATCTTCAGAGAGTTATTAATTGAGAGATCCCTCTGTATCTATGGAGAAATCAACAAGAGAGTCATCACAAATTTAGATCCGTCACTTGCACCAGTTTGTTATACATTATTTCATATTTTGATAAAGAGAGTATGACTTTCAAGGTCTCAAAAATGCATTAGACATCGTTTCTACGTTTGTGTGGACCCAGAATATATTTTGCCAATAATTCTTCACTCGCGTCACATGAAACAACAACTTCGAACTGAAACAAACCGAGGGAAGTGCATTTGTTTGTTTGTTTGGCTTTCCGTTGATACCGCCGCTCTAGCAGACGAAAATGTCGCGTAGTGTCGGGAAGGAAGTTTTCTTGCGAAGTTGTCGGATGTCAAAATGCGTCTTCGTTATTGAGGCTGTATCGAAATTCATTTGACTGTGATTTGTCAAATGAATCTTTGCTTTTGACTTGAAGATCTCAAGAATTCTGAGTCTTATTTAATGAGCAAAGGGAGATCTTTATATAGACAAAATGTCTGATCACGCCATACCAAATGAGATCCTAGATGATCTTAGCAGGTTAGTTTTCTTTATTCATGTCACATTTTACATATTTTTTGTTTATGCCATGGTCAGTAATTTTCCGAGAACAACTCTGTTTTGTCTTTCCATCAATACTCTTCAATTACTTAGTCAATATACTTATACTTACAGCCGATTTATCATAAATATTCCTGAAGAAGAAAGAAAGGATCACATCCGCATTTGTTTCCAAATAGAGCTTGCGCATTGGTTCTATTTGGATTTCTATTGTACAGAAGAGAATCCAAAATTAAGGTCTTGTGGCATGAAAGAATTCACAAATCACATCTACAAACACATTCCTTTCTTGAAGCCTCACGTACAACGAGTTGATGACATACTTGATAAGTGGAGAGAGTATAAGCAAAATGTGCCCACTTACGGAGCAATAGTTTTAAATGAAGACCTCACCAAAGTGTTACTTGTGCAAAGCTATTGGGCTAAAAGTAGTTGGGGCTTCCCCAAAGGGAAGATCAATGAAAATGAAGATCCCTCTCACTGTGCTGTCCGAGAAGTTCTTGAAGAAACAGGCTTTGACATTTCAAATCTCATTGATAAGAATGAATTCATTGAATCTCATATCAATGACCAAACTGTTAGATTATATTTGATTTGTGGAGTGCAAGAAAACACAAAGTTCCAGCCTAAAACAAGGAAGGAAATAAAAAATGTTGAGTGGTTTGATTTGGAGAATTTACCCAACAATAAAAAGGATATGACCCCCAAAATGAAGATTGGTGTTGGGCCTAACGCATTTTTTATGGTCGTTCCCTTTGTAAAGTGAGTATTTGTATAAGACTCATAATATTCCCAAAACATTCAATAACCTTGATTTTCCACTTAGGCGCATGAAAAAATGGATACAAGAAAAGCAGTTGAAAGAAAAGAGTTTAGTTATTACTCAGACGAAAAGGCACAGACACAAATCAGTAGGAGATATTGAGTCCACTTCAAAAAATAAACGGCATCAGCAAATGTTATCCAAGGTGAATTCCGAAAAGTTATCCAATATTTGATCGCTCTTGTATGAGAAAGCATCAATGTTAATTCTTTTTTATAGAATGAATTAAGTGATTCCAAGCACATTCGCCAAGCAAATACTTCTCCTATAACAAACCGAACTAGGGAGTATAAGAATACCTCATCTAAAGGAACTATCAAGCGAAATTTATTTGGAGAACAGAATGGTGATCAGTCCCCTGCTGCTCTTGCCAAACAACTTGTTGATAGTCCTCTTAAGAGTAAGTCCAATGTCTCCGCAAGGGACTCCACATCCAAAAAGTCTGAGAATATCAACAACAAAACTCCTATTGGTAGTAAAGAGAAAAAAGGTAATGCACTATCCTCCTTAAAAATGGTTTTGCTAGGATGTATCATAACTTTCTAGAACTTTTTGTTGTACATTATTGAGATGATAAATACTTCTGAACGGTCACTACCGTATCGATCAATTTCGAACTTTTTGTTCTACTTGCAGAAAACAACGGGAAATCTGGTTCTGGAAAACTGCAGCGGAAACTCGCCGAAAAATCAATGCTGTCTCAGTGTTCTCTTCAAAATTCTCAGCGCACAACTCCAATATTTGATTTCCAAACACAAATTTGGATGAATTTCAAGTTTGACAGAAAATCTATCCTCAGCTGCCTTTGATTCTGAGAGCAATTTTTGTAAGAATCATGCTGTGATCTCATTATCATTTATTGCAGTCAACCTGGTTAATGCCAAGATCATGGAGATGTTTAATATTCTCAGATTATGCCAGAATATGTGCAAGAAAATGATATACAAGTTTATGAGTGGTTGATCAAGATTTCTCAGCATCAATCACCATATTATTTAGTTACCTTACATTTACCACCACAAGTCATTTTGGCACTTGATTCTGAGGAATTTCCTTTCTTGGAAAGAATATTGATTCATTTCTCTACTGAATATTGTTATGACACTGCTATTTTGGGTGTAAACTCATCCAACTGTACTTAATGTTGCCAACTAGTTCCTTGGGACAACATGGAAAAAATCTCAAATGCAGAAAGAGCATTATAAATAAGCTTACATTGGAATACCAGAACTGGAAATATTTCTGATAGCTTCCACAACAGTATTGATGAAACTATCATTTTTATTTAGCCCAACAAATTGCCCACTGTTAATAAATTATAGTATTTCTTTTTTATAATAAAATTTATCTTCAACTAAATCTTTTTCCAACTTTGAACATTCATTTATCGACTAGATCTGGAAAACTATTACAATACTTGACTTTAATCTTACTTACATTAAAATGTTATTCCTTTGTGATTTTTGTGCAATTTAAGGATCTATGTACAAGGATTTTTTATCATTGTCTGTACATCTGAAGGAAAACAATGCTGATGAAGATGAGAATCATCAACAAATATACAAGTTTCTTCATGATCACGTTTCCTGCTCCTTGAACACTTTGAATGATTTCATTGTTTAGTATATAAACAGTTTTACTTTCTTCAAGTAGTTTACATTTGGTGTCTTCATCTAGGGTCTCTGCAATCCTATTCATTGTACTGCGTAATTCACTTTTCAACTCGTAAATGTTATGTTCACCAAAGTCTGTCAGATTATTACCATCATGACTGATCACTGCATCCTTGAAAGGATTCATTTTTTGTACAAGTTGCCTCTTCTTCCTCAGAATTATTCCTCCACTCAGAAGACCCATGTACAGATGATAGATGTATGCCATCAGAAGTAACGAGTCGGTATCTTCTACTTCTCGAAGTCTCATCAGGTACCTTGCCACACTATCCCTACTCGAAAACATACTTATGAACGAGGATGTTTGATTGCTCCGTAAATCTAAATAAACCATGGTTGACAACTTACCTTGGGGTGTAGGTCTTCATCCAACCTTTGCCCAGATAGAACTCCAAGTCTCTCTCGAAAGCCTCCGTTCTTTGAAGACCTTCAATCCTCAACTGGCCAACTTTTGTATTTCTCAGTCTGAGCATGGCACCCTCTAGGTATCGAAAGATCTCATAGAATACCAACAGACCATCGGCCCATACCTTGTTATCCATAAATCCTGTGAAGTAACATTATATTACAGAGTATTCTTCAACTGTTGTGCTCGACACAGTGTATTGACTGAGCGCAGAGAAGTTTGCACGCTGGCCTAATCGTTACTCACCAAAGGCAAGTTTGGCATTGACGAGGGCATCGCTTATGGCGTGTATTTCCCTCGTAGCCCTGCGCATCCTCTTGCAGAAATCCTCCTCGTCCGTTTCGGACATGCTTGTTCAGCTTCTTCGGGACGGTTACACACGTAAAAAGCGATGAAAAAACACTAAAAATTTCAATTGTACAAAAGAGCGCTCTCGCGCATTTTAGTTGGATCACTTGACCATAACATTGCTGCCGGTCTTATCTCGCGGCAGCTCACTATTTCCTCGTCACAGCATCAGATATTTACTTCACAAAGTAGTAGGAAGTTTTGTCGTGGAAAAAATTGCGTTCTTCTCTTCTGCTACGCCGCGCACATTACACATCAATGACGTTTTAGCTTCGGGCTTCGAAGTGCACTGCGGCGGCTACTGAAGTCTGTATCGTACAGGCGCGCCAACTTGAATCAGTCCAAACAGTTTGCGAAAGCACGCGTGTCAGATTGGCATGGCAAGTTGAGCTTTGTATTATTATGCAGGCGCGGGCAATCGAGATTCGGATCTTTTAGCCGGCCTTCAAGAAGTTTTTCGGTACATACACGTGAGTGTTGTATATGACGCGAATCGAATTGCGTCTACGACAGTGCAGAATAAGAGCTTTCATGTAAACTACTCTGTATTGTTGTGTTGGAATGAATTCCAGGAGGAATCGATTTTATTCAAGTTCATTGGTAGAAAAGAGTTTAGGTGTAAGGCAGCTTTCGGTTGCGAATGATGAATTTTTACGGTTTCCTGACTGATTTGCGAATTCGATTCTTTAAGATTATTGGAGCCTATTGAGAAAGAAAAGTAGCTGGGCAAGCGCGCGAGAACTACTGGCTTTTGCTGCGACCTCTCGACTGATTTGGGGCAAGATCAAAGCCGGGCGAGCCTCTCGTAAAATCGATTCTATTAAGGACAACGCGACATTCAAGGAGACACGGACGAGGCTGGTCGA
>JAPYYZ010003101.1:0-11945 GCA_030522705.1 Eretmocerus eremicus | reverse complement strand
AGCAGGCTTATTCCTGCTTTTCGCGCGACTGTTCCGCAACCGGATAGTCTATACGGATCTCCTGAATCTCCTTTATCTCTACTTCCTTTATCTCTATTTTTATGAAATTGTAATATATGATATTTATCATATATATGTGATATATAATATTTGTTTTGGATATGAATAAAAACAGGTATAGATAGATTGAAAGTGTTAATAATAAAATTTTCAATGGATATTTGTCTGAGTATGATTTTTAATTAGACGAAAAGTCATAAACATTGGAATTTGAATGTGAAATAGATGGTTGAAATTTTAAAGTGGATTTTGGGGGAGATTCATGAACTAATGATGTGTGATACCGATTTGAGAAAGCATTCTGCTAATCTCATTTCGCAGCGTATTTTTGATAATTTTTTATTGGGCCCTATATGAGTGAGAGATGAATGAAAAAAGAAGAGGAACACTTTTTTAAGCGGAGCTTTTTGAGAACGGAAATGGCGCCTCTAATCCGCGCGGAGTTGCCTGGGGCCTATAATGTGTGTTTTTCATCATATCTCGACCCAAGAGACGTATTCGTAGAGTTCCAAAAAAATCTGAGACTTGCGACCCAAAAGTGCGCGATATTGAAAGGAATGCCTCTTTGATAAAATTTGGGATCACTTATCGAACAAATAATGATGACTGAGAGAGAATTATCAGTACCATGAACATTTTCTCATCATTAGGAGAAGTTGTTTCTGAAAAACGGTTCTCCTGTGAAGCAACCCAGACAGATGATGGATCCATATCCTGTTCCTACAGTCCTGGCAATGGAGAACCTCCCTTACATAATCCCGATCCAGGAGTAGTACAAGATGATCCAACTGAACAATCGACAGGTGAATTATTCTTCTATTTGTTTTGGCTGATTCGCCCCAATAATGGGATGAGAAGCAAGCTCGCGATTTTTTTGTGGACTATTCAGTTGAGTTTCTCTTTTGGAACTTCCTTGACTATCACTGAATCATGATCGAATATTGCACAAGAGTTTTGGAATCGTTATGAGGAGTGATTAATCAAGAATCTGCACAATCACTGAATGTAATCTTCCGTGCGGGATCTACGAGGCTCTCACAAAAATTTAATTACAGTAGTTCTGTCGTAGAACTAGTCTCTGTGAATATAATTTCCAACAATATCAATTGAGGAAAATGATTGAGAGTCGACTTCTCATCCTAGATGTTCGATATTAACAGACAAGAGAGTCTACAAGGAAACCTAGAGTTTTACAGATGTTTCTTCCTGACATGAACACTGATCCTAGTCATTTTCGACGTTGATAATATTCCACGGTCGTATACACAGGTCTCACAACTCCCGTGGTGGGGGAAGGTCCGCTTTTGAGACGTCGGTCGGTTGTCGTCGTCACCACCGCGAGGCGCTACTGATCCAGCACGTCCCTGGGTTTGCGCATGCTTGCCCGCGTGAAGCAGCAGCAGAGCAGACGTCATCGTCTGCTTCACCGGGAGCCGCGCGAGCCGGTGCACGCGGTTGCGATGATCGGGATCACTACGATGATCCAATTCACACAATCTGATTTGCACCTGGAGCACGAGGGCTCATAATTTCCCTAACTTTCGGCAGTCCACGCAGAATATCTCAGCCCAAATTTCAAGCCCCTATGGGCGACCACAACTTTCTATATGAGTTTCAGGGCCCAAGTTTGCAGATGTTGTGGTGGCCGTGCTGGCTAAGGCACGGGCATTGAACTTTTACCGACCCGGGTTCAAATCCCGCCTCGGGCAAGTTTTTTCGTCACAAATTCATTTTTACACGCTTTTCTACTCAATATCATACATGATAAATTCATACAAGGAACAATGGCACTCAGAATCCCATTAATTTACAAAGTTTCTGCTATCGGACTCACGAGGACATGATATATCTTTTAAACACTTTTCAGATTCCAGTAATACCAAATTTTCAAGAACCTTGGGGATCCTGGGGAATTTCCAAAGCTCCTACATGATCGAGAGAGAATGTTCATTATTTTCCCCGTACCGAATTGATTTTTTTCTGAATTTTCAAATTATTAGAATGAGTTTTCCAAAGATATGGAATTTGTTGCCTCCATAAGGCATGGCACTCATAATCCTCGAGAAATTTACCTTAAATATATGAACCACCTGTTAGGATTATAGCCAGTATTTGTCTCTCAATCTTCATCTCCAAAACGTATGCAAGTAGCTTATGTCCTGGTAAATCCGAAAGCGAGAACTTTGGACATTGATCGGATTTCACATGCCGTTGTTTCTTGTATGATTTCATCATGTATAATATTCAGTAGGAAGAAGTGTAAAAATGGATTTGTGGAGAAAAAACTTGCCCAAGGCGAGATTTGAACCCGGGTCGGCAAGAGTTCAATGCCCGTGCCTTAGTCAGCACGGACACCACAACATCTGCAAACCTGAGCCCTTAAACTCATATATAAAGTTGTGGCCGCCCATAGGGACTTGAGATTTGGGCTAAGATATTCTGCGTAGACTACCGAAAGTTAGGGAAATTATGAGCCCTCGTCCGCCAGGTGCGAATCAGATTGTGTAAACTGGATCATCGGAGTGATCCCGATCATCGCAACCGCGTGCACCGGCTCGCGCGGCTTCCGGCGGAGCAGACGATGACGTCTGCTCTGCTTCTGCTTCACGCGGGCAAGCATGCGCAGATCCAGGGACATGCTGAACGAGTAACGCCTCGAAGTGGCGAGTTGAGAACTAATTTCACGACTTCAAAAGCAGGTCTACCCCCACCACGGGAGTTGTGAGACCTGTGTATACGACCGGATAATGTTCTCTTCCCATTCCAACTACATGAGCAAAGAACGAGAATCTACTGAATGATCCGTAAGTATGGTAAATAACACAGCTATACAAGGGAAAGTTCTGACCTAACTCACTGACTATGATTTCTTCATGTTTCCGGGGTCGCTAGATCTGAATCCGGGGTCAGTTTGGTCGCAGCACGTCGAGATTCTGATATTACCTCAAAAGACCAGGATTTCACGATAGCGCTCGGAGCTGGTAATCAGACTGCACTCACTCGCCGTTCTTTCACCATCTTTACATTCTTGGGATCGCAGGAACCGAGATTATGACATAACCTCAAAAAACCATGCTTTCACAGGAAGACTTGGAGCTGGTAATCAGGCTATACCAATTTCTCCAGAATCTCTTTGTTTTTGGGGTCGCTGAATCCGAATTCGAGGTCAGCTCGGTCCCAGCCAGTCAAGATTCTCACATAACCTCAAAACACCTTGATTTTACGAGAGTACTCGGAGCTGGTATTCAGATCACATCCCCTCTTACAGTGTCCTTATATTTATGGGGTCGCTGAATCCGAATCCGGGGTCAGTTTGGTCCCAGCATGTCGAGATTCTGACATAACCTCGAAAAACCATGATTTTCTGAGAAAACTCGGAGCTGGTGATCAGATCACATTGGATTTCTCACTATCTTCATATTTTTGGAGCTGCTGAATCGGATTCCGGGGCCAATATGGTCCCAACATGGCAGGATTCTTACCTAACCTCAAAAAACCATGAATGCCTGGAAGTACTCGGAGTTGATAATCAGACCATACGCATTTTCCCATCATCTCTATGTTTTTGGGATCGTTGAATCCGAATCCGGAGTCAGTATGGTCCCAACATGTCGAGATTCTGAGATAACCCCCAAAAAACCATGACTTTCTGAAAAACTCTGAGCTGGTAATCAGGTCACACTGGATTTGTTACTGTCTTCATGTTTCTGGGGTCGCTAAATCCGAATCCGGGGTCCAATTTGGTCTTAGCATGTCGAGATTCCGATATAACCTCGAAGAACAGTGATCTTGTTGAAATACTAAAGGCTGAGAACCTCAACGCTGGTTAGACTACACCAGTCCCATAACTTTGGAACCACAAAGTGCGATTCTGAAGCCCATCCGACTGCAACTGGTCGTTTCCGCCACATGACCTTAAAATCGAGGATTCAACGAAAAATGTTCGGATGAAAATCGTGACATAACCTCAAAAATCATGTTTTTCTAGAAAATATTATACATGGAAGTCTGACTATGCTACTTTCAAGGTCTTGGGGGTCGCTGAGTTCGAATTTGGAGTCAACCCACTCGAATAAATCAGACAGCTGACATAACCTCAACAGACTGTAGTAGATGCAACCAGTCGTTTCTCTGACTCAGGATCGTACGTTTTCACCAACATATCCAAGTCATGAAAAGTCGGAGGTAAGACGGAAACATGATAGCAGATTTTTGTCGGAAACTGGAGCAAGACTTACCAAAATAAGACAAAACCTCCCCTACACTCGTATAAAATTGACCACAAATCTCAAATGGGCTCTATTCTTCCTTGATGCGATAGCGGGCTCTCTTATCTTCGAAAGACCTATGCGAAATCTTGCGTTTTCTCTCACCTTTCAGTAGGTCTCGCTTCAGCATCCAACAAAAATCTGCCGTTAGGTTTTCATCCCATCTCCCTTGACAACGAGTTTCGATAACCTCGAAATTTTGTTTTCTAGTTTCACATACTTACTCACTGAGATTGAACGGGCTCGAAATTTTGACTCAGGTAGCTATAGAATATTGGCGTCGCGTACATCGTTGATAAATCCGAATACTTCTATTGAAGCATAGCTTTTTGAGGTTATATGAGCATGCTGACCCCAGGAATTCCCACAGGGTTGTGATCAATTCAGTTTATGTTGATGGAGGTACTTGCTGGGATCGATTCTCTGCGGGATTTGAATTCAGCGACCCGAAAATCTTGCAGCTTGAGTATTCTCATCCCTAGCTCCGAACATCTCCATCAAATTGTGATTTTTTGAGGTTATGTCAGACTATCGGGATGCTGGGACCAGACTGACCCCAGATTCGGATTCAGCGACCCCAATTACATAGGGATAGTGGGAAATCGACTATGGTTTGATTACCAGCTCCTAGTACTCTCGTAAAATCATGGGTTCTTGAGGTTATGTCAGAATTTCGACATGCTGAGACCAAACTGACCCCGGATTCGGATTCAGCGACCCCATAAACATAAGGACACTGTAGGAGAGAATGTGATCCGATTACTAGCTCCGAGTTCTCTCGTAAAATCAAGGTGTTTTGAGGTTATGTGAGAATCTTGACTTGCTGGGATCGAGCTGACCTCGAATTCGGATTCAGCGACCCCAAAAACATAGAGGTTTTGGAAAAATTGGTATAGCCTGATTACCAGCTCCGAGTTTTCCCGTGAAAGCATGGTTTTTTGAGGTCATGTCATAATCTCGACGTGCTGGGACCAAACTGATCCCGGATTTGAATTCAGCCACCCGGAGAACGTGAAGGTACCATAGTCTGCGAGTTAGGTCAGAATTTTTCTTTTGTGTAGCTGTGTAATCGATTTGAATTGTAACATATAATCTGAGGAAAATTAAGAAGGAAAGAACACAAGATCGCGATTCTCAAAA
Organism: Eretmocerus eremicus; assembly: GCA_030522705.1. Lineage (NCBI taxonomy): Eukaryota > Metazoa > Arthropoda > Insecta > Hymenoptera > Aphelinidae > Eretmocerus > Eretmocerus eremicus. The sequence continues at coordinate 6,477 of JAPYYZ010003101.1, read as the reverse complement.
ACAATTACACTCACATTCTAATTTGAACGATGTAAGATCACCTGGGTTCGTTTGGATCTGATCGAATTTCCTCTCAGCGCTTATGATTTTCCCAAACTGCGGGGAATTATTCTTGATCTCGTGTTTGTTTTGTTGATTCTGGATCATTTTTTCGTGATCTTCCGCAATCATTCAAGATGGGTGAGCAATGATATTATCTTTTTTCATTTCTAGGAAATTTCAGTCAGCTATCAAGCTCAAGAGGTTCCTCTCATGTGAAATTAAGTCGGAAATTCTCAAGTGAAGGAATCTCAAGCCAGCGGAGCACTGTATCTGCCGTTCTTGAGTGTGGTCGAAGCTATGTGAAACAGAACATCAGAGGACACAAAATCTCATGACCGAAAAATTAGCCGCTGTTCTAGATTATTGCAGAATTCCTTACAGAGACGCAGTGTATCTGATAAGTGCTATAGCTGAGGCTCTAACGATCTTCAAGATTTCGTTCTGAACAAAACCTCCTCTAATGCGATGCGGAATCTGTTTAGACAGAAACAAACTGAGGAAGTAAATAAATTATTCGAACGAAAAAACTCAATTTTTAAGTCGTTTATTGGGACGGAAAACTGATTCCAGATACTTTTAATTGCAAGCAATATGATTGCTTACCCATATTAGTCTCATATCACGGAGTAGAGAAATTGATTGATGTACCAGGTCTACCGAACGGAAAGGGTAGCACGCAAGGAGATGCTGTTCATGAGGCTCTGCATCATTGAGGCTTGACTGATCTTGTCAAAGCGCAATGTTGCGAAACCACAGCCTCAAATCTAAGTGTAGAGTCTGGAGCCACTGTAATCTTGGAGAGACATCTGGGAGTCGATCTATTGTATTTATTGTGTAGACACCATATTCATGAAATCATATTGGCAGCGATATTTGATCTGAAGTTCCCACCCTCTAAAGGGCCTGACATTTCAATGTTCAAGAAATTCCGTGACATGTGGGATACTGTTGACAGATATGGGTTCACAGCAGCTTCGTGTGACAAGCCAATCAATCCGCGGCTGATTCTGGCGGAGGAAGAGCTCGTACAGTCTATCAGTCAATATCTTACCGAATATTCACCTCAAGACGATTAGAAAGAACCACTTGAACTGAGTTTGATCTTTCTCGGGGTAGAACCTCTAAATGGAGCGAAAATTTACGAACCAGGAGCTTTTCATCGCGCCAGATGAATGGCCAAGGCAATATATCGCCAAAAGATTCATCTTTTTCGGAATTTATACACTCTTTCGCCTGTTGAAAAGGAGAGTTTGTTCGATATAGTTGTGTTCATTCACATCCGAGCTCGATTTTCAGCTCCTCTTGCTCTTGAGGCGCCGAGTGATGATTTGAAATTTATCAAAAAACTCCTCGGTTACAATAATATTGACCGAGATCTACCTCAAAAAGCTTAGAGAAGAATGAAAAACCATCTGTGGTATCTAAGTCCTGCGGCCTGCGCCCTCGCCTCCTTTGATCAGAGTTCATCGATTGATACAAGAGAAAAGATGGTCCAGGCTTTGAGTGTCGAAGTTAATTCGAACGTGGATGTTCCAAAACGTTAGAGTGTCAAGACTGTGGAGGACATGGAGTCGATGTCCTCAAGAACCATTTATGATTTCATAAACTCTGATTCCAAACATTTTTTCGACAGATTTCAGTTGGATCGGTCTGTCTTAGAGAAGGACTGCGGTACATGGTTGAATGATGTCGAATATATTGGAAATGTACACATACTAAGGAATTTGAAGGCGGTTAATGATTCGGCTGAAAGAGCTGCGAGTTCAGCTCAGAACTACTTGAATATATTAACAACCAATGAAAATCAGGAGCATTACTTGATACAAGTTGTCTCTAATTCTAAGAGAGAATACTCCAATTGTTGTGAGGCAACAGCGACGAGGAGAATCAAAATGAAATTCAGGAGCACTTCAAATTTTGATTTTGTGATTTGAGAGTGTGATCATGTTGCGAGCGTGCGTCGCCCGGTACGCAGCTAGTACGAAAATCACCTGAAAAGGTATATATGGGGGATCACCGGGTATAAACGAACGATCTGTCTATATTTAACTGTGGAGCACCTTGCGCCCTTCGAATTATTTATTATAATGAAGAAACGAATGAAAGTTAACTCTACTCGCATTTGACTATGGCCTGCTCCTGTCTCTTACTCATCATACTCAAAATATAATATTCCCGGGTCATTCTTACATTCACGCGCGGGAGAGAGAGAGTTTCGGCGGGAGTCTATTCCCGCGAGAGAGAACAACTCACAGTTCGCTGGCGAAGCTACGACGAGGCCGAATCTCTAGGTGGTCATCTCGCGCCCTGGCCGACAGCTCCTTTGCTCTCTGCCGCTGCACGTCAAGGTTGCAAAGACCGGCCAGGTCGACGCCACATCCCTAAACCTCTCGTCAACAGGCTCGTCGCAATGTCGATCCCGCGCGCGAGACCGATATCTGTTGCGATCCCTCGCAAGCTAATTTTCGGTTCTCTCTCTTCGCGGGTCAAGCTCTTAGTGAAGCATCTCCCACTTACGCGTCTGTTTCTATACACACTCGCGCGTGTGTGTGTCACCTGTACGGGCCAACGTACCCCGTTACAATGCCGATCATGTAATGAATAGATACCGTATTCGGATATGAATTATTTCTCTGTTGTGTTTTGTTCTGAGTTGTTTATGGAGAATTTATCCCGATACATATTCCGTAATATATCCCGACTGGTTCCATATCTGTTGATGAATCCGAGCGCATTGATTCTTTATTTGGACCAGGATTCAATTTCCCATACTGACCGGAGAGATTCCCTGTAGAAATTTGTCATTCTACAGAAATTCGATTTTATCTCTTTTCTGATAGGAATACGTTATTCGTGATATACTCAGCGGGAACCTTCAACTTTCAAGTAAAAATTGCTAACCACAGATGAGTGGATCGTTTCTGGAGTCGATTCTCGCGCTTTCCTCCAACCTCCTACTCATTTCAATAGACAGATGAGAGGATTCCTTTCAGAACGAGCCCAGCCACACCGATTTTGAACAACTGGAAGTAGAGCTACAAGCTTCGGAAGAACTTTCGAGTGACGAGACGCGCCTTGATTCACGGATTAGGTATCTTGACTTTTTCCTATTGACACCCAATCGACTCCAACAAGGAGGCGTTTATTGAGAGGTTGGGACAATTATCTCTCCAAGTTTCTTTTCGAGACCAAACATTCATGCGGATGCGTATAAGAATTCATTCATCACGAATTTCAATTACTTGCGACTCTTTTTGAAACTGTGGAATGTGACGTTCCTGCGCATGCGCGGGCTTGCGGAGACCCGTGAACAGTTTTTGATAGTGGTTGATACGATTTCCATTCAAATGAGCCAAGCTGGAGTTGATTTGATGCACGAGGACCGAAGATACGAACGTATGAAGCTTGGGAGAGTCATCAAGCCCTCCCCAGCTTACGGTTTTGAAATCTGGGCCTTTTTTCAATGTTAAAAGAGCTGTATTCCCGGTCCTACTCGATCAAATCGACTCTAACTCGGCTCATTTTCACAGTTATCGTCTCAGCTCTCAAATAAAACTACTTCCAGAGCTCCACAAGCTTGCCCATGCGCAGGAAGACTCATCTTCCGCGTCGAAAAATGCTTCTGAAATCATTTTTTCGTCAAAAAATACAAATTTTCAGCTCTGAGGGCCATGCAATCAATGATTTGACCATCGATTTCGATTCAGCACTCAATTTTGCGTCGGAAATGGCTGCTCTAATGTTTTCTACGCTTATTCTGAGGCGCACAAATGAATTTGAACATTTTACCCCGAAATTCCCATGTTATATAAATGGGAAAATGTCGGCTCGACCAGGCACCATTTAATGGCCTAAGAAAAATCTGAGAAAAATTTTTTCTCAGTCATTTGCCACCCGAAAACGATCTAGGGGGTTCCCGTAAGTTCTAGGCAAAGTTGGGAAATAACGGACACCTTGATGAGTATACGAAACCTGAAATCTGTGATGTTTTTTGACATGCGCCAATCTCTGGAACTAAATACCTCATTTTTGCCACTTTTCTACAAGTTTCTCTGCTTTGATGGCTATCCAAGCTGTCATATAGTACGACTTGGAATCTGACTCTTTTCTATGGTACATTCGAACTTATGAAAGTCTCCTAGTATCTATATGTTCGAAAGAAAATTTTTCGCCAACTTGCGTTCACCCTTCCCTCAAGGCGACGCCGGAGTGCCCTTCCCTCCGCTCTCCTCACCCCAAGACTCGTTCCGGGATTATCTCGACTTTTACTGAACCAAATTACACGAAATTTGACGTTCAACTACAGAATGTTGATAAGAATGGCGCTATAGAGCCAAATCGGGAATAAGTGATGTGATTTTGGCGTCCCGAGTGGATTCTGGCACCATGCTCCTGCACGATCGATCTGCGTGAGCAGACGACGTCTGGAGTATACGTATATGCTTTGTAAGTTGCATTCTACGCAATTATTGTGATATTTGGCTCTATAGCGCCATTCTTATCAACATTCTGTAGTTGCACATCAAATTTCGTGTAATTTGGTTAAGTCAAAGTCGAGATATTCCCGGAACGGATTTTGGGTTAGGGGGGCGGGGGGGGGGGACTCCGACTTCGCCTCAAATAACGCCCTTGACCTCATTTCCTCGAAAACGCAGGCTCAGGCGTTCAAGCCAAGGGCGGATACGATTTCAGCGCTCGATTTTACCTGAGGATAATACTGACCTATATATTATATGGGTCACTTCTCTGGGATTTTCCTGGGATTGTAGGCCGTAATTATCATGAAACTATAGTATTCGATTCACTGAAGAGCGTAACTCGACTCACAGTCTGATTATTATGATTCCACTGTAGAATCATGGACACCATGTTCTTGCGGAATCAAAGAAATGCAATTTGGCTTCCTCAATCAGATCTCAAAATTGAGAAACTATTCCATCGAATATGAATACGACATCAGACTCTAATCTGGAGCTCATTAACTGTGCACAATGATCCTAAAGCGCGTCAAGATCATGCAGGAGTTAATATAAAATCCAACAACGGGATCTTTTCCCTAGCACTTTTTCACTGAAGGATAAGAATTCCATCAAAATCAGATCTGCTTCGGAATTAGAAGGGTGAATTATAGAGCGATATTTTGAGTTTTGTATGATTGGAGAAAATCCATTCTCAAGATTTTATGAGTTTTTTTCGGGGGCTAAACGGAATGCTGTAGACATGTGAGTATTTCTGTTTCAATCGGCAGAACATTGCAAGCATGCAGGAGAATTATCAGAACGATCCAGTGAGATGCGTAGAAGGGTGAATTATTCAAGGAAGGTCGATTTTTAGCATCCTTTGAAGGGTTTCTAGGGTGCCCTGGAGAGCGAAGGCGATACCCGGACCTGTTCGACCCTGTTTCCCCCATCTTTGAAACCAGAAATCGGGGAAAATGTGTCCGGGGTCGATCCCTCACAATGGCTGATTGACTTTTTTTTGCCGCCTAGTCCCTTTATAATGCACCAAATACGAAGACGGAAAATTTCGAATTGAGGAATCGTCTCACTCGCACTTGATGTACCGATTTGCGGATGTCATTTCATTTCATTGGGCACGATAAATGGTAGATTCAACTCATTTCCTCTGATTCATCTCATGCCTCACCCAATATACGATGATTTTCCAGAGAAGGACATGAGTAGATATGAATAATTTATAGTAAGGGTCCATTGTATACATTTGAACGAATATAACATGATGAGAAATTCAGAGTAGCAAACATGGGATATGAGTGGGAAAGTTAAGGGTCTGAATTCATCATGGGAAAATTTGAGTTGTGAAGAGAATAATAGCAGGTATCGTCTTCGAATTTGCTGGTCAAGATTTCAGATATGTATCAATAAGAATTCCACAATTGCTCCTTTGAGCCTGTTCGGATAGCCCGCATCTCCAGCGGGATTAATTCCCCACTTATTCATAGATGTCAAGAATGCTCGACTGCGACCTATAGCTATCTATGATTTTGAAGATACGGAGACAGACATTTTCAGTTCAGGAATCGCCCACTCGTATTTGATGGGCCGATCTGCGGATGCCATTCTCAGTCTTGCGCAACGATGAATGGTGTATTCAACCAATTTTCCTTGATTCAGTTTGTGCTCTTCCCAAGATAAGATGATTCCCTAGATGATCACAGTAGAATCCCTAGATTCAATTCATCGATATCCATATCGACTCTTGATTATGACAGTTTCGACTTGGAAAGAATTACTTTTTCGAAACAAAAATACTGTGAAAACTTTGCCGGGAATCTTCGAGTTGGAATGGGATCCAATCTCTCTATTAGAGCATGTCTTTTCTCCACGAGTCCCCTACGTAGAACAAATTAAGTGCTTCTTGTAGCTCATGATGGCGTTTCCTTCGGGAAACATTTACATCTTTGGATCTTTTGGT
>JAPYYZ010003099.1:0-12031 GCA_030522705.1 Eretmocerus eremicus | reverse complement strand
GTGAGAGAATTTTTGATGACGCTCCCCCCACAGAGGATTGGTGTGGACGCTGGGCACTTTTTCAATCTATAAATATCATTTTACGTGTTGGTGCAATTTCCAATGTCTATCAGCCTTACGACTGATATTTTTCTTCTGACTGTGATATTTCACTATGTGTTCTTTCCTTCGATTTCTAAGCCCTCGCGTATCATGTATATTTTCATTTCTATTGATAGTTTAAGTTTGAAACGACTAGTCACACTTGTGATTCTACTATGTAATATCCTTGCCCAAATGACATTATGTAAAACATAATAGTGAGCATATTGTATTTTCATATCGAATGATTTATTCTTCGCCTCTGTGCGAATAAAGGGTATATCTATCTATCTATCTATCTCCAATTGAACTTAAGAAAGTCCGTTGTCATGGTTCTCGGCAGTGCCGTCTATTTTCGGGACATTGACTTGTCCACACTTCCTAAGATGAAGATTGAAGATACCGAACTTCCATACGTGACACAATGTAGAAATATGGGTGTGCTTATGTCTCCTGGCCTATCTTGGAACACTCAAGTCGAATTCACTATCTCGAAAGTTAACCGTTCTTCAAGATCCCTCAGATGTCATGAGCATGCCCTCTCTCACGAATTGCGCGAAAACTTCATAGAATCGCTCATCTCTCCTATTCTTGATCACGAATGCATTGTGTGAAACGACGTATCAGATAGCGACAATCTTCTCCTACAAAGAGCGCTGAATGCGTGTGTCAGATCTGTCGTTGGCAACATACCATTCAAAGACCACGAGACACCACATCATTTATCGCTAGGCTGGCTATCTACTGCTAAGAGAAGAGCACTACTGCTTGGATCCTCATCCTTCAATGTTATTTCGAACGAAAACCTCAGCTATATTACCAGACATTTCTCCCTCCTAGCAAACCACCCCGACCTGAGACGCTCCGCAAGAAACGCCCCAGCCCCGCTCCTCCTTCTTACCCGTAGAACTGAAACCCTCAAGAACTCTTCCCATTACAAAGCATCTTCAATCCTGAATTCACTTAACCATATTCCACTGGAGCATGAATTCACGACGACATTCAAATCTGAGCTTTTTGATGAAATGATGGGGGAGGATAAGAAGGAATGGAGTGCTCGAGTTGTGAATGGAAATAAAGTGTAACTTATATATCATAAGAGAGACTGAAATGACACTTTTCAATCTATCTTTGTCTTGAAACTTTCTCGCATCACATATAATCTGCTCCCTCAAATCAACCTGCATCAAACTTATGGATGTATATCGAATTTTTTACCTCAGGAATTTACATCATGGCTCACACGTGATCCTGAATTTGATCAAACTTTCATTTTTCACTCCTCTATGAACGAGACTTACATGAATATTGTATCCTAGCTATTTAAATGTACTGAATCTCTTGGATCAGATGGGGTTGTACCCCGTGACTAAAGTGAAGAACTAATCTAATCTAATCTAATCTAATTTAATCTCTCTGAGTAAGAACTATCCAAATAGTTCTCACTCAGCACTTGACAGATCTAAGTGTCCAATTTTGAAGAAAAAGATTGAGAAGAAGATTCCACGAATTGATTATGGACAGAGTTGGAAAATCGCAGCTTTTCCGTCTAGGATACCTTAATGTACAATCCTTCTATTATCCTTATTCTGTCGATGTTAGCGACTTTGTGACTCAAAATTACTTCCAAGCACTTGGAGTTAGTCAGACGTGGCTGAGTCTGGCAGTTCATTCAAGAAGAGTGAGCCTCACTGGGTACAATTTGTTCCGTGTTGACCGCGAGGGTAAGCGAGGTGGTAGGGTGGCATTGTATGTGCACGAATCGATTGACTGGAAAGTGATTAGTCATCCTCCTGTTGGGTATTGTAAGAAGCCAGAGTATTCGTTGGTATCACTTAAGCTTAGTACGATGGCGATACTCTGTATGGTCGTATATAATCTGTCCAATGCTGGATATTCGTGTGATGTTGAATGAGCCTTATTGAACTGTAACGTTGCATTCGACTCCATGGTACTAATGGGCGATTTCAATATCAATTGGCTGGATCCCATGACTAAATCTCGGCGGAGAATTTTGGAGGAGTCACTCTCCACTGTGGGTTTAGAACCGGTCAAATTTGGGGTCACGTGTCATCATAAGGGGGCTCACACGTTGATTGACTACATTTGTGTTTCGGACAAGTCTCAAGTTCTTGAGGTAGGGCAAAAAGAGGTCCCGTCCATTTCAGAGCACGACGCAATTCTCATGACTTTGAATTTTCCCTTTGACCCCTCACCACCCCGACCAATCACTTGCAGATCTTACGCCAAATTCAACCCTTCCAATTTGAGACAGGATTTATCTGAGGTAGAGTGGAGTTTTGTAACTTATTTGGACAACGTGAATGATGAAGTCGAGGCACTCACGTTCGCCATTCGCGATCTCTATGACGAATATGCTCCGTATCATACCTTCATCCCAAGAAAGAAGTCGAACTGTCCTTGGATGACGGATGAAATTAAATCTGCTGGGAGAGATCGTGATAGACTCGGGGTAAAAAGTAGGAAGCTTGGTCGCAGTGAGGATGAAGCACAATATCGTAGGATCGGGAATCGCGTCAAGACAATGACGAGGAATGCCAAGTCTGCTTACTATAAGTCAAAATTTACGAAGTGCAAGAGTACTTCGGAACTTTGGAGAATGGTTGACGATCTTGGATTGAATTCAAGATCAGTAGAGCGTTTCAAACTCCCTTGCCCCCCAGACGAGCTCAACCAGCACTTTGTAGGCACTCACAGAACGGAGAATCTTCATGATCTCAAGCCAACTGTGAGGATCTCCTCAGATGATAGGTTTTACTTCAAGCACATCGACCCGAGCGAAGTTGTAGATGCAGTTTTTTCCATGAGATCGAATGCCCGAGGTGCCGATGACATTCCACTCAATTCCATCAAAGATTGTCTAACTTTTATCCTGCCCGAATTGCTCAATTCTTGACACATCCCTTCAAACAGGGGTATTTCCTGAGAGTTGGAAGTTAGCGTTAGTGACACCCTTGCCCAAGGTCGAGTCTCCGTCAGAACTGAGATATCATTAGTTCGCATCAGTCGAGATTTCGCAAAAACCACAGTACGCACTCTGCACTAGTCAAAGTCGTTGATGACATCAGGGAGGCTATAGACCAGGAAATGGTGACTTGACTTGTTAGTCTGGATTCCACGATGGCCTCCGACATGGTCAACATCACCCTCTTTCTGGGAGAAGATGGAAGTTTATGGTTTCTCTGACTCGGTTTGCAAGGGGATCAGGTCATTCCTGTCGGACAGAATGCAGATCGTGAGACTTCCTGACGGTACCTGCTCTGCGCCACTGCGTCGACATGCTGGTGTACCGCAGGGATCCAAGGCTGGACCACCCTTCTACTCACTGTTCTCTACTGATGCTGTTTCTGTCTGTCACCATTGCAAATCACACTTTCACGCGGACGACACGACCATTCACTACCATGGGAGTGTCAGGGGAGTGGAACGTATAGTCGCGATAGTTAATGAGGATGTGCGCCGGTTTTGAGAGTGGGGTCAGCATGATGGTCTCCTATTTAATGCTGATGAAACTACGGCTCAGTGGTTTGGATCACGATATTTCATCAATAAGCTGCACGTGATGGACATCCCTCCGGTCAAAGCTGCTGGTCAAGCTGTCGAATATTGTGGGAGCATGAAATTGCTAGGGGTAACTCTTGATGATTGTTTGAGTATCCGTGAACAGTGCACCAACATGTCAAGGAATTGTTCCGCTGTTCTGAGTAGACTCCTGAAATGTAGTGACTCTTCACCTAAGGAGACTAGGCTCCAGTTTGTGGAGTCTCCAGTATTTGTAAATCTAGAGTACTGTCAGGGCCTCTTTTTGAACTTATCGAGGGAGCTAACCACCAAACTCAGCCGCTGCTAGAATGCAGCTATTCGTTTCGTGGTTTCCGGTAAAAAGTCAGACCACATCACTCCTTGGTATCGTGAGTTCCAAATTATGGCATACTCTCTTCGACGAAATTACCTCAGTCTCTCCCTCTTAGCCAACGTTCTAAAACTCTTAATTCTCGGTACATACGGGATTAACTGGAATTCCGACCAGTGAACAAAGTTGGATCCAAACGGTGCTCTGCGCTCGATATTATTGTACCCGCGTAGACCACGACTACATTCAGAAACTCATTCCTCTCAAGAACGATTAATCTGTGGAATGGATTGCCTGATATTGTGAGATGCTGTTACCCTCGCCCGTCGTTCAAGACTATACTGTTTTTGCACTTGCTAGTGGGTCATGAACAAGAATAATGCTGGGTAGCTAGCCCTTCGTACTTTGTGGAGTTCGCGGCCTGGTCTAATTTTGATTATTCACTCCGTCATATGGTTATTTGATCATTGATTTCGTTCTACTTTTCTCGTGCCATTGCGTAGTTTTGAGGCCTGGTCTAATTCTAGTTATCCACTTGTTGTGCCATTCTCTGATCAGTATTCATAAGGCAACCGAGTACAGTAAATCAATAGGGCCAAGTAATCGAAAATCTGCTGGCTTACTGAATTGAAATGCTAGTTTCTGTCAATCTTCGTGTTAGCGATAATCGTTATAACTGTTCATATTTTCTATTACTTCATTATTGATTCCTCTCCCCATCAATTTAAGGTTCCTATTTTGTTACAGTTCGAGCGTGAGGAATCGCCTCACGCATAGGAGTTAGTCTCAGATTTATGTAAAGTGACGTATTGCACGTAGCTTCGACTACATTGGACTCCTGGGTCCACAGTTAAATAAACTGTTTTTTTATTGTGGGCAATGGGGGTAATCTGATCGCAGACGTTGTGACGGGTTGCGCTTCTGGGTTCGCACAGAGTACGGCACCACCTGAACCCCCCCGCTAATTGGGGTAACATCCACCATGTCATAACCAACCCACCCTGGAACCGCCTGCGCATTACTTCGGGGTGGGAGGAGCGTCACGCGCTACGAAAGCGTGTCTCTCTGGATCTTTAGCTCTTTTTTTCTCTTTCTAGGTCACCCGATGTTGATCACTCTCCAGGTCGTTGGTGTTAGCTATGCAGTGCCTCTTGCCTGGCGCAGCAATGCCCGTTCGCGCTCTTCTTCTCGGGTGATCGCCGTCTTGATAAAGTAGGCGATCTTAGCCCACGTCTCTTTACTGCAAAGCATGGTTGGCACAAGGTTCTCAGGTGTCAACTGAGCCCCGAGTTAATCCATGAGCTCCGCTCTCACCATACTTGTCCCTTTGCACTGGAAGAGTGCGTGCCCCGCGTCGTCCTAGTCGGCCCCACACATCTAGCAGACCGGAGTTTCTCTCTTCTAGAATCGCTCCAGGTACTCCCCGGAGCAGCCGTGCCCGCTCGTTGCCTGCGTGAGCCAGTAGTCCAACTCTCTGTAGGACCGATCGATCCACCTTGCTATGTTGGGGATCAGTCGGCCCGTCCAGCGACCCTTGGTTGACCTGTCCCACTCCTCCTGCCATTCTCCCACCGTCTCCGACCGTTCGACTTCTCGGATGAGGGCCTTCCGGGTCGGATTCAGCTTCACACAGTCGCTCTCGAGAGACTCCTGCCTTTTCCATATTTGCCCTCTTTCAGCAACTAGCAGGCGAATTGGTGGCGTACCTGCCAGTACGCACGCTGCGTCATAAGATACGGTGCAGTAGGCGCTGATCGTCCGGAGCGCAAGACGTTCCTGGACTGGGCCTAGTTCCCCGTCGATCACGGCATCGCTGGCAATCCAACCCCAGATCGCCGCACCGTAGAGCATGACGGAGTAGCTCGCAGTGCTGAGTAGAGCTCCTCTATTCGGCGTGGGCCCTTCAATGTTCGGCATAAGCCGCTGGAGAGCACTGCCTATTCTGTCTGCCTTCAGCGCAGCCTGCCTCAGCTGGGCCTTGTAGCTCCACTTATCGTCGAACCACACCTCCAGGTACTTGAGTTCCCTCTTCAAAAGGATCTTGTGCCCATTAGTGGTGAACACGGGCATTTGGAAGCTCCTCCTTTTCGTAACTAAAATCCCTTCGCATTTGTGTTTGGCCAGCTCGGGATGGTTTCCGAGGAACCACTGGCCAATGCGTCAGAGTGCCTCGCTGGCGACAACAACTAAAGCTGCGTCGTCCGCAAACCCAACCAGTTCCGCCCCTTCCGGGAGGTCTAGAGCGGAGAAGTCGTCGTATTGTGTGTTCCATTTAAATGGGTCAGAGACAGAGCCTTGGGCTATGCCTGCAGACAGCTCTAGCTCGATGCGTCCTTCGTCGGTATTGCAGATGAGCACACGATCTCGTAGTCCATCGCTGACAACCGCCAGCAAGTGCGGTGGTACTCTCCCGTCCCAGTTGAATAAATCATCTATCTATCCATCTATCTCTCTCCCACGGACTCCTGGGGCTGGCGTGCGACGCGTTGCTCCAGCTCGGGCACAAGTACAGGCGGCGAAGGGAAACACGTGCGCTCTGGACTGACTCTATACTCGAACTGGCAAAATGCCCGGCTTCCGTCTTCCGCCTGCATCGTTTTCTGCACTCGGCCAGCTGCTCCTGATTGGCCATCCGTAATCCGGAAGTCTAGTTCTAATCCTAGAGGCCCTGCTTCGCGCCAAGCTTGACCGCGCGCGAGGCGAGAGCGAGAGACACGGAGGAGAACCAAGAAAATCGTAGCGAGCCGTCTGTTACTCGTAAATACGGCCCTGCTGCGGATTTCCCTTCTACGTGACCGTTGCTCCCACCAGAACTCGCTCTTGCCCCTCTCTGCACGTTGCCCGGCATCGCTGCGCATGGGGACGCCTCTCTGCCCCCACCGCGTCGCTCAAACTATATGCATTCTACGGCCAGCATCGCTGCACGGCTATTTATGAAAGAGCAGATATAGGTATAGCCTGGCCGTGCAGCGATGCTGGCCGTAGAACGCATATAGTTTGAGCTACGCGGTAGGGGCAGAGAGGCGCCTCCATATATATATATATATATAAATCCCTGCACGGCAAAACTATCCTCAGGGATGCATCTGCACGGCCGAAATATATTCATATGTGCACCAGCACAGCTGAGGTATACCTGTATATACTCCTGCACGGCCGAGGTATACTCATTTGTGCGCCAGCACGGCTGATGTATACCTATGTATACTCCGATCATAGCCCTGGCGGCTCTCGGCCGATATGCATATACACAGATAAATATACATAAGCGTCGGCTGCTCCTTGCTCGGCCCAGCAGCCGCTGTCCGGGTGTCGAGCCGGATCCTCGGCTCTCCAGGTGGCTACGATCCGGCCCTCCTGCAGATCATCGGACTGGCCATGCCGCAGCGCTGCTTCGACCATGCGCAACAATTGGCCGTCTGCTAGGCTGCGCACCGCGCGAGCTCGGGGCCTTCGGTGTCATCGTCACGGCCAACCGCGAGACGGTAGGCCGAGTTCGGGCTCGGTGCCCGCGAGCGCCCACCGCCAGTCCTCCGCGGCCGGGTGTCGGTGTGTGTGTGGCGTGGCCGAGGATTCTGTGGGTGCGAGCAGCGAGTGCTCGCACCGCCTAACCTCCGTGGTCTGCGGCTCGTCATCCCCGGGGCTGCCGCGGATGGGCTAGCTGCCGTGATGGCGAGCAGTCCCGAGGGGGTTTGTTTCTGATCCGGCAGCCCGGTGGCTGCTGTCGCCGTCTGCTCCACGGCCTCGCGGCCGCGGTCAACACCGCCGAATGACCCGGGTGGTGCGCGCGCGCGTGTGTACGTGTGTGCGCGGCACGGTCGGCATGGGTGCCTTGAGCGAGCGCCCAGCTTTTGCGGTTGTACGTACCCGGGTGTGCGGCTTCACGGCTTGCACCACACCCGAGCGCCTCGGCCTCCCTCAGAAATCGTAGCGCACGAGCACCCGGGCTTATTTGCCGCGCTCCGGCCCCGCGCCGTCGAGCCGCGGATACAGCACCGGGCCTGGGGGCACGGGCTGCTACCGCGTATTGTGGGGATGCGGGAACGTAGAGTCACGGGATACTCGATTTACAGCCCCGAGAAGCATGCCCGAGGCTGCCTCGGCCGTGTTATCAAGATCCGCTCCTCTGCTGCGCCTACCTGAGCGCATCGCGTGGCTGCATATTCGCGTCAGTGCGCCCGGTAGCCCCGGCGTAGGCGCCCGTCCGCTGTCTCCGGCCTCCCGGCCGCTGCACCTCCGCCGCCGGATCGGCACCTCGGGGAAAAGTGAAAAGTATAAGCACCTCATCCCGAGCTGTGCTGGTCCAGGTGGTGGCGAGCGATTACGCGGCTGTGACGGTTTCACCGTTGCAATGTTTTCCATAATCAAATGAGAATCGTGGAAACAGGCTCAAATTCCATAATATATTGATCCCAATTCATTTACCTGATATGATCACTGGATATCTTCATGATCGATAAAATATACCAACATTAACATCAAAAAAGTATAGAAGTATTCGAGATTGCTAACCATTGCAAGGCTCAGGGTGATCATAATGACTGATAACTGATTCTCCAAGTTTCGTAACGATTCCGAACTCCCCTTCCTAGTGATTTCTGTTCGTCCAAATATATTGAAGTATACCTAAGCCATCAGTATGATACGTGTCATTCAATATAGCACATGTATTGAGAGCTCTCTATCGAAATGGCAATGTATGTCTCGATCCTCATCTCGCTCTACCGTTGAATCAGTAGCATCGGATGTTTCGTCATCGTCTTGTACAAGCCAGGAGTCCGAAACCTTGATACACAAACAATGCAGAATTGCAAAAATGTCTAGGATTGACTCATTCTTTTCATTAGAGATGGATTTTGGCGACTAAAAGTGCTGTAAATCGCTCGTAGATGGGAGTTGGCTGACGTATTTGAGTGCGTCCACCCAAAAAAGCGCAGCACTGCACTCGTGTGCTCCGGGCATTCACATACACACGCGGACACTACGAATTCATACTCATTCGGGTAGTTGTTTGTCACACAAGCCGCGTTGCGAGTACCCGCCGCGTATTATTTCTAGGTCGACACACCCATCTGCGAGAACTGACACTAAGCTTATTCGATTAGGACTCTTGTTAGAGCTATCGGCTCAAGAGCGCGTTCAAGCTATGCTGGCTCAGAGCAGCTCAGAGCTATGCGAGAAATCGTAGCTGCTTGCAGCTCGCACAGCTCTCACAGAGGTCGCAGTGAGAGCTGCCAGTTCGATAATCGATGAACCTACTGTCGCGAAGCTTGGAGTCAACTCTGAGAGCATCTGCCTTTTCGCTTCGTTCCTTGTTGATATGCAATCAATCGATCAATGAAAATCCACGAGATATGCCTATGGCAAGATTTTTCCACGAATTCAGAATTCTTGCACTCAACCTCTTCATCATATAATTGAAGACGATTCTGTGACGGAAAAAACATCCACATTGGCGGAAAAACATAGATCTAGACCCGTATTCTACAAGAACTTTGGTCAGAGTATCATTCTGTACGAGAAAACTAGCCTCCGTTGTAATAATTATAACTCTTATAATTATTAAACTCTAATCACTCTATGATTATGGAACGGATAAATATCATCGAATTCCCTGGGCATCTCATGATCTGTGAGACTCACGGAGAGTTAAAGTTGAGTTGGAAGTTTGATCATTTTCAGGTGCTTCTCAATTTGACAATACACTCAGTGAATGAGACTGAGTCATCTCGTGAAACTTGTCAAGGTCAGTCTAGACTGTTCTGTTTTATAGTTTTAGTAGAAGAAATATTCTCCAGTCATTCCCATCAATTTTCAAGAGTACAAGCAGGATAGATGACGATTTCTCTGGGGGAAAGTCATTTCTAGTGATTCATAAAGTACTCTGCCAATTTTAATAACAATTTGAGGATGATTGTTCAACTCTCTCGGAATGCAATTGGATTCATTCAGGATTGACCACTCATCCCATCCATGCCACTTTCGAAAATTTCGGAGTCACGCAAATTCGCTCTCATATCGTCGTGTTGCCCATCTCCACCCCAGATCTCTCGCGGCCATGAGCGATGTGATATTCACCCAAGATGATGCTCAAATCAACTGAAAGAATGACCATTTGCAAGATCGATTGAAGACTCTGTCGATCACGTCTCGAGCATCTCTGGTCACGCGACTTGGATGAGAGAATGACCCGGCACATTCCAAGTGGAAGTCGGCACGTTCTCGTTTCAGAAGAATCGTCCACGCAAGTCGGTTGGGGAAGTTCGTGAGATCATCAGGTTTATGACATTTGCACGTTTTTTCTTGAGGCGGGATAATCTTTTCCAACCGACTTAGGTAAGTAATTCACGAGGCCATCACAAGCAGAGAAGTTCGCACGTTTTTGGGATTCACAAGCAGAAAAGTTTGCACGTTTCTTGGGTTGGAAAAATCTTTTTTGTCGAGTCGGGTACCCGACTCGGGTGAAAAATCCGTGAGCTCCATCCGGGTAGGGAATTTTCCCGGGTTCTTGAGTTCGGAGAACCTTTCTGCCCGAATCAACTTATGTTCGCTCAGAATGAGCTTAGCGGATGCGAGGGCGGAGAAATGATCATTCACTTGGATAATTTCTGACAGTTCTTCAATTGATCATGGGAAAAAATCGTGCTCATTGCGCGAGCACTACAATTCGCGTGAGTGCGCAGCGGTGGTCGGACGAAGAAGAAAGAAGCGAGCGAGAGCCCCAAATCTTGCAGGGCAGACTTGTCACGTGGTACACACCGCGCAGGGCCGTACCAACTAATTTTAGCATGAGAAATTGGAGGAGAATCTAGAATCGTGCACATGATAGTTCGGTGCCAATTGAACTGGAATTTTTCATCCGCGCACGCACATCAAGCTTTTTTATAAATTTGAGTTATGAATCGGAACATTACGCCCACTATTTTTTGGCGTAGCAAAAAATAACCAATTGAATGAGATTTATAATAAATGTAGAAATCGATATAAGGCATTTGAAATAACAAGGTAAACGAATGGAATTCTCACAATATGATTTTGGAATCAAGTAATAAAAAAAATTTTATCATAATTCAAATGAAGAAATGAAAAATCCACCAGAAAATTATTCCTGTCATAGAAATGAACTCTAAGAGAATAATCAGAAAAATTGAGGTACCTCGAGTACACTTAGAGTCTCTACTTCAAACTACTGCCTTGGATCACTTTTACTGTAAGGCTTCACAAGTTTATGAATCGGTCTCTGGAGCTGATTGGTGGCGGTGCGAAGGGTGACGACGCGGACGCGTCCGTCTTCGCCTGGGTGCACCTGGAGAACACGCGCAAGAGGCCAGCGTGCTGGAGGCGTATGCTCGTCCTTGATGAGTACGACGTCGTCCAACTGTAAATCAGGAGCGCCGGCCGCCCACTTAGGGCGTTTTTGTAGAGTTTGCAGGTACTCCATAGACCACCTCTTCCGAAAATTCTGCTGCATTTGCTGGACCAGTCACCAGCGTTGAAGTGGAGGTGTTTGACTCTCCGTCACATCTGGCTCTAGAATCACATACGATTCACTCTGTATGAGAAACTGTGCAGGTGTAAGGGGCCTGACATCTCCAGGGACATCGATAAGTGGTGTGAGAGGGCGAGAGTTGAGAATAGCTTCAATTTGACATAGAAGGGTCGTAAGTTCTTCAAACGTCAGCTTATTCTCACCAATTACGCGATTCAAATAATGCTTCTCTGACTCAACGGCTGCCTCCCAGATGCCATTGAAATGCGGAGCCACGGGAGGATTGAAGTGCCAGTTAGTCGACAAGCCCGATAGAGAATCGGTGTTTCAGAGAACTGTTTCCAAAGCCTTCGAAAATGATATTTTCAAGTCGCTGGCAGCACCAAAAAAATTCGTGCCCTGGTCACTGTACAGATCGGAGTAGTGCCCGCGACGAAAAGACATTCTGGCGAATGCGGCAATGAAAGCTGCGGAGGAGTAGTCTGACACGGCTTTAAGATGTATGGCTCGTGTACTCAGACAGATAAACATAGCAATGTAGCCCTTTTGAGCCTTTTGTCCGCGACCAGGGAGGGGGGAGGGGGGGG
>JAPYYZ010003098.1:0-12037 GCA_030522705.1 Eretmocerus eremicus | reverse complement strand
TCTCGCTTCTTCATGAGCGCTTTCAACTCGGGACCAATCCAAGGAGCATCGCCTTTACGGGGTCGAACCGTTTTTTCAGGCGCTAATTCATCCAAAACACGCTTTAAATTTCCATTGAGACAGTCATTAGCACCTCCCAAACTGGTTTCAGCATTTTCCAGGTCCGTCCAGTCGCAGCGTAGCAAACGGTCATTCAGCTGCTCCGCAGAGATATTGCGAAAATCCCTATACGTGAAGGAACTTTTCGGCGGAGCAGGGATGAATACATTGATTGAGACATCAATGACCGAGTGCCTGCCGAAACCGGGCAGTAACCTGTTGTGAAAGTCAGTTATGGTGTCATTCTCATCTGTATAAATATGATCGAGAGAGAGAGAGAGAGAGAGAGAGAGAGAGAGAGAGAGAGAGAGAGAGAGAGAGGAGAGAGAGAGAGAGAGAGAGAGAGAGAGAGAGAGAGAGAGAGAGAGAGAGAGAGAGGCGCGCTGTTTGCGGATGGAGATAGGCTTACTCTCCGGGAATCCCCCAACGCGCGAGAGTGGCTGAAAATTCCGAGCTCCTATATAGGTGATGTGGTGGAGTGCTCGGTGACGAGCAGCGCGAGATTTTCGCCGGCAGATATTGGCTCTCTCTGGCGCAGCGGCCGGGCTACTAGCCTCTCGACACTTTTGATTTATCGCGCGCGATTGTATCGCTACGTCTACCCGGAGAGACACGCGGAATGCAATATCGCGGTCGGCTTATTATTGCTCCGATCGCCGTGGTTTTGACCCTCCATAATGATGGATTATGCTAGAGAGGGAGAGAGAGAGTAGAGGCCAAGGGGTACAGAGCGGTATTCGGGTACGGAGCGCGACGCTCTGTGGGAGCATCTACGATGTGGGAGGTATGCATCGGGGTCCGAGTTTGCATAGTTGCAGCTCTTCGGAGCGAGCGCGGGTGTATGGGTAATTTTGCGATTAGCCAGAGAGCTCGGAGGCCATGTGCCCGCGCACCGCGAGATGCTGATTAAAACTTGCCCCGTGTGCATGTGGAGATATTGTTGTGCTTTGCCGCATAGCGTCGACCCGCTCGCTAGAAGCATGCGGGCGAATTCCTTTCGCTGCGGTGGACTGCACTCGGGCCTGCAAAGTACAATTTCCAGGTAGCCGGGAACCGGTTGGATTCCATTATGTGGGCGACGGGGTATTTCTCGAGCAAATTCGAGTGACCGAGCTTTTGTGTGAGCATCAATGACAACGTTATTATTTCATTGATCGCAGAAAATTGAGCACGGTAGAGCATTTCCAGTAACTTTGAAATTGATCGATACAGTGGTGACCGATCAAGAGTATTCATCACAGAGTAAACGAGATTTACATTATTGAATCAAATTTATCGGTTATATGATCGAAATTCATAGTGTCACCGGCAGTCGCACTTTCAGTAACTGTCTGAACGATTAATTTCTGACATTCTGTGCGTAAAAGTTGACTTTTCGCAAGGGTTGGCAACTTCTACTCACAGGTTGTCAAAAACCATAGCTCGATACACAGGTGTGAGACACATTTTTCCCATCCTCGTGATGATAACAAACATCCATCACTCGGATGCGGAAAAAAAAGTTTTTACGCCCTTGTATCGGAATTCACTGTGTTTCCTTCTTCGGCACGGTATGCAACAATTTACAATGCAGAACTTGCGTAGGCACAACATTTTGTTCTGTTCCAGCGCTCAAACATACTCCAATTCAGTATCGCTACATTTGTATGGGACTATGGTCCTGCCGGCAGTGTTAGTGTTCTCAAATACCGTATGCAAATTGCGATACGTAGCTCGCAGATCTCGTGCGCTCGGCTCGATTGAGAAGTACGAATTCATATGCAACTTGCCGATCCTTCGATTTTACATGATCGAACGCTTCGAACATTTATCACAACTCTTAAACGTACCTTTGCATACTCACGATGCAATCAGATCGTCTAGAATGACCGAAAATTGAGAAAAAATCCACTCTTTTGTAATATTTCTTTTTGACATTCTGTGCGTGAAAGTTGACTTTGCGCATAGTTTGACAACTTTCACTCACAGATTGTCAAAAAATATAATTCAACACGCGGGCGTGAAACCTATCTTTTGCATCCTCGTGATGATTCACCTATGACTCGGATGCGAAAGAAAGTTCTTACACCCTTGTATCAAAATGTACTATCCCGGTTTTCTGAAATTTGAGGTGCAAAGAAGTTTTCCAATTTAGCCTCGATCTCAAATCTCGCAAGAGGATGCAAACCTCAAGGACCTAAAAAAGAATCTCATGAAGTTTCAAGTAGGAATCTGTAGTGTATAGTAGCCTACATCTTGGACTCCGTCATATATTACCGCGCGTTCACCGCCGGACGTACATCGTGTTTTTTTTATTTGTTGAACATTTATTTGGCGTCTCAAGCGTGTACAATCCTCTCTAAGAGAGTTTTGCATGTAGCGAAAAAGTATTCAGAGTGAAATATCCTGAACTCGCTGCAAAGAAAGGATATTTACTATGTGGGGTGAGGCTGATCCCTGTGTGGTATTTACATATGCTCGGATTCAATAAGTTGTCAATTAAGGGTTAATTGATTCAATCGGAATGGTGCCTACTGACACATTTCGGATGCATCGATATGACGAAGAAATACAGAATATCAGTCAGGTAATAGCCTCTCGAGAGGAATACGCCGCACTCGTTATTACTCGATCGCGGAAAAGTGGATATCTGGCTTCGAGTGGTCGCTCGAGGGCAACGGAGCGTACGCACATGAGGGGAAGCTAAGTGAAACGCTCGAGCTCTCAGTGAATCTCGATAAATCCCGCGCCATTCAATCGCTCGCCTTTGCTTCAAGGGCCTCTTTCTCAGTTTCGCTTGAATCATCCACACTGTGCACCCTTTGTTTCAGGCAGAGTCGGGAATAATGAACGGGCAATCCGGTGGAGGAAAATCAAACCTCTCACGTGGAGGGCTCTCGAAGCGCTTCTCCGATAATGAGCCACGGAAATTGAATTTTATATCGTCCACAACAATCAGAAGGAATTTGTCAATCTCTGGGAACGCTATCTCGAAGGAAGCAGGAAATCGTGCCAATAACTATTCGAGACCGAAGAATTCTTTGCCCCTTCTGATACTTATCTCGCGGAGAGGCTCCTTGCAGCATCCTCATCTTACTATCTGTGACTCGAAAGTTTTGTGAGTTTGGTCCGTCAGGTCGCGATCAATATACAGTCGTCGTTGTGCCGACAAAAGCGCCGGAACGAGACTTTTCTCGAGAGGACGCGCTCCGAGTGGGCCGATCTAAAAGGCAACGAGTGGCAATATTTACAGAATATAAGGCAGTTGACTCAACAATGCCACTCTTTGGCTCCTTCCGCTCTCGCAGCTTGATGTATGTATACAAGCCGTGCGAGACTCGATGAGCACGCGGGGCATTCAAACTTTTCCTACTATTCTGACTCCTCTCGGTGAACACGAAAAGATTATCTCACGCGGCGTATTGTATTCCCAGCGTGACACTTCGCTTTGGCAAGAGTCTTCCAGCCGATAAGCTTCTGTCCCATAAATACAGTTGACGCGACACTTGGAGAACTCGTATAGCGTGTTGATCGATAGGGAGGGACACAATTTGTCGATACGCGTCACTCAATCCATCGGACCACATACTTTCGCGTACGCCATATCCTTCGCTCTCTTTCTCTTCGCTCGAGGCCGTAAATCGATAAACGTCAATTGTCGCGTTGCATCGTACGCGAACCCGACCTCGGAGCAGCCACAGTAGCAGCGAGCTGTTTTTATCTGAGATTCAGCCTGCGTGTGGGAAATAAATACCAATAAAACACGAAGGAGAGTATCGTACCCCCGAAAACAAGGAAAAGCTTTGAAGGTCTTTCCTATACGTGATTCGATTGGCAAAGTCTCAGCTGATCTGTAATAAACGGTACAGGACCGTTTAGAGGAGGAGTGCCATGTTTCTATCATATGAAAAAAAAATTCATAAACCAAATTCGATTGATGACCTGAGCGCGTAATAACGAGAGTGGTGTAGGCACGACTATGAGGTAAAGCGCTCGGAAAAATCAGCGTGGCGAAATGCATCAACACAGAGGACTTCGATGAAACTAACTACTGACTATGCGCACACTGTGTTGAAGGACCTATGACATAGATCTTTATTAGAGAACACCATAGCGAAAATCATAGAGCTACAAAAGGTTGAACGGGAAGCTCATGATGGGAACTTCTCATAATATTATCCCATCATTTTATCTTCTTAATATTCCTATAACTCCTATATTTTTCGAAAAAATGGCTCTGTGTCGGTAGCTATTTGAAAGCTTCCAGACTCAGTTTTTGGTCCTGACAACTGAATCATGGGGTTCAATGGAATTATCTGGTTCCGAATCGTGAGCGTTTGAGATGTTATACAAAGTTGCACTGTCCATCTGGATAACCGTGAAATAGTAAAAGCCATATCTTAGATGATTGCTAATTCATTCGTGAGTACAATGATGGAATCGAGTTTTGCTTTCTTCATACTGACTTAGATTATGATCCGATTCTGATAATTGCGCATCCCACAACCGAGATTTGCTCGAAGATTTGGCTTCTCCAACGGCTTGGACCGATCCCATGCCCGAACCATGTGCGACGGACTATGTGAAAAGGTGTGTCGGGAATACGCCTCTCATTATATAATTGCGATAAACTCGCTCCCAGACGTCAAAAAAAGACATTTTCTTGTACCATTCCGAATCTTCTTCCATTCTGAAATCAATGTCACGAATTTCAAAAGTTCGTGTAAGCGAGACTTATTGACGGATCTTCATTTCAAATTTCTGACGTAAACCAAAAACTCCCTTGTCCACTCATGCAAAGACTACTCAGTTCGTGGATGCAAAAGTTTTAGTAGTGATCTCACCTGCGCGTATGCGAGGAATTTTCCGATTCCCGCTAGCGAGAATACAGACAGTTTGCGTAAATGAAAATTTGTCATATCTGCGAAGGTTAACCAGGCAAGCCAGCTGGCAATTCTTTGCATGAGTGGGGGATTTCTCAGTTCGCGTACGCAAAGACGATGATCAGTTGGCGTACCCAAAATAATTTTACTTACATCTGCGAAACTTTTTGTGGCGGGCCTGCCGAAAATTTTCCGCGTTCACGAAAAACATTGTGCTTAGCGTGCGCGGAACATTTGTGAGGCCAGCGGTGAGTAAAGGCTCTCAGCGTCCACGAAAGGAAAATTTTTGCATACATGAAACAAGCTCTCAGCCACCTCCGCTGCAAAAAAGGTCTGATTCCTGGTCCTCCGATTTCCAACGGAGTTTTTGCGCATTTTCTGATTTATAGGTGAGGTTTTGAGATACTCACGCGTTTATCACGACTTCCATCTTGTTGTAGAGATCCCGTCGATATCGCCTCTGGAGGTAATGGTAACTGGGTTTGTAGTACTTCTTACCACCGTATGGTTCGTGATACTTTCCAACCTTATCCCATTGTGCTTTGTAGGGATCGTGATAATTATTAGCCCAAGAGCCATATTTATCGTAGTAGTTGTTGAATTTGTTCGGTACAATCTTATCCTTCTTGAGTTGGAGAAACGGCCTGAGCTCCGGCTTGGTCTCGTTGGGCAGATCGTAGGATATTCCCCAGTTGACACCCTCGGTGAATATGTTATCTGGCGTGAGTGTGTGAACGGTCAAGCACAAAGCAATCTGAGAGAGAATTTTTATTCAGTGTCTGATTCATGTTACGTGCTCCAAGGGCACAAGGTACATGTTCACAGAGGCAAATACGCCCTCCTCTCGTTTACTCACGGAGAAACTGGATCCCTCTGGAAATACGACGTAGCGCTTCCTCCTGGAAACTCGTTCCCCGAAATTTGTCCTCGTGATAAATATCAAATACAGCGTCATCAGCGTCGAAACTATCCTCTTGTGTGCTACAAATGATACCATTGTCGATTCAGCCTCACCAGAGTCTGAACAAGGGATAAAAGAGAACATTATAATTACTTCTTGGTATTTTTCGCTACCTGTTCGAGCAGCTGGGTTCTCGTCTCGAATAATGGGGAGTAATTTGTATTGTGCAAGCGGCGCGCTCAAGATTTCCATTGAATTCACAATGATCCTCACATAAATAAGGAGATGTAGTGTTATACTCAGAGATACTGAATTTGTTATGTAACTTCGAGATGAAGGGTTTATTGATCAGCTATTTTCTTAAGGCGATTTACACGCTGAAACTGTTGTGAAAATTGTTGTGATAGAGATTCTTGAAACCTTGCATATTTATAGTGTTTATCGTTCTAGAAACCATCGAATTTGTTCAGAATTTTAGACTATCTGTAAGCTGAGATATTAATCATCGAGTTTTTGAAGGTACAGTAAGATCTCCTAATAGCGGACACCTCCCACTATCGGACACTTTTGGCATGCACCGACCTTCTCCTATTGATTTCTAATGGGAGATCAATTCCAAAAAGCAAACACTCGCAATAATGGACGCGGACACCTAAATATCCTGAGATTAAGTTTATTCGTACAGTAAGTATTCTCTCTATAACGGATACCACATTTGGTGAGGGTAAGTGAGTACGAGTCGTTTAATAGTAAGACTTGATCCGCTCACGCGCAGTGAGACCGAAAGTAAACAGAATAGTCTACTTTCCCGAAAGCAGGTGTCTAGATCCTGAAAATGAGTAAAAGAACCAAGCATCGACATTCGAGGAAAAATTTACGATGAAAGACGGATTGTCGGAAGAATAACTTGTCCACTCGAAAAAATGCTGTGAAGTATGGTGTCAGCAAAACTCTAGTCAGTGAAATTTTGAGATCAAAAAGTGAAGTAAAAAAGCCTTCAGTAGAGAAAGGTAATTATATGAACAATTGAAAACTCCCGGGAACTGATGGATGGTAATTGACAAGAATATTGATACATATTTTGAAGCTCAGAGCCATAATATTACTGTTTCGAGACCCATTATTCGAGGAAAAGCTCTTGAAATTGATAAAAGGTTGAATTTTGAGAACTGAATCGAGCGATTCCTCCATCAGCATGACTTTGCTTTTTTGCACTCCACATACGTTCGGTATTCCCAATAGCGGACACTTCCGAACACCGGACACCTTTATCGTGCACTGATAGTGTCCGCTATAGAGAGATTCTACTGTAATATGGGGCTGTAATATGTTTAAATCGTGCATAAACAAATTCATTGAGTATTCGAGAAAAGTGATACGAGTGATTAGAAGGCGTTCTAAGAGACATATGTCATATGAGCATATGCTCGTGAAATTTCATCTTGATTGATCAATCCATTATAAAGATACAGCTTTCACAACAGCAGGATTGGAATCTGTCTCTCTCTCACACACATATCTCCTTGTCTGTCTGGCCGAGTGAGAGCCATCTTAATCATCATCTTCTCACTTACATCAATATTCAAATCTAGCCGTCACGATTCCTAAAGATTCAAGTTCTTCATCCGATCACAATTATTCAGTGGAAAAATTCGAGTGAACGTTGGGGTACTGGAAGATGTTACCACGTTGCCACGCAAGAAATTTTTGTGGAAAAGGTTGCTAGGTCTTATCCGAGCAGGATTAGAGTCAGACTACCGCTGCAAAATGGATTAGTGACTTGTGCCAGAGTTTGCATTTCGAATACTGCTCATCGCACGAAAGTGCGATCACTCGACTCTCGCATACAGAACGAGACGATGATTCTAATATTCATCCGCGGCGCCGCGGCGGAGCTCGACGAAAGACGGAAGAACGAAGCGAGGCGCGCGCGGAGAGGAACCGGGCAGAGTGAGCGAGTTAGCCGATAACGAATTCACAGAGTTGGCGAAATCTGAACGGGACATCGCGGCCGTATAACTGTGTAAAGTTTACATTTCCGGGTCACGAGCCACTCTCGCGTTGAAATCTCTTTGGCCGCAACTCAAACAAAAGCCCGCGACGGGCCACCACCAACTCTCGACGACTCGCCATTCTACCCGCTCGCTCGTGAAAACGTCCCCTGCCACCCGGCCTCCCTTAACAGGACTTCTTCGCGGCGTGCCCTCCGTTACGTCACCCTTGAACGGCGCTCGAGAGATCGATGGAATGAGGTCGAAGGGCGAGCGCACTTGGCGGGCCGTCGAGTGCGAATAGCGCTCTACTCTCGAAAGGGAGCGCGCGCGCGAGGAAAGAGCGATTAGTACGTCAGTGTCGCGCAGCGAAAGCCACTCGACATCCGAAAGGGCAATAAGTGTCTGAGTCGCTCGCTTCACGGCATTCCTCACCTCGATTCCAAGGGACACCTCGTCCTTCACACGCCCAGGACGAATCTGGGTACGCGAATTGTCGCATTCGTTGTTCAGCAGCCGCGCCCCTGAATCCTTCAGGCTCGCTTTGCTCCCGCTCGCTGTTTCGAAATCAAAGGAGCCGAGCTGCGCGTGTGTGAGCGCAAGAGAGCAAACTTTTGCCCCGGAACTTTGGAGCGCGCGCGCTGAAGCCAACTTTGCCCCGGCCGTTTGCTCGCCTCGGGCCTCGCGACCGAGATTCCAGACCCGCCAAGGAATCCCGCTCGATGCAAAAATGATGGTAGGCGCGCGCGACTGTAATGCCTTCTCGCTATTCCTGCGAAGAAGGGGCGCTGGTAGAAGGGCCGTTATCCTTGTGGAGGGTAGACGCGTCGATTCTTTCGAGGCTATGTCCCACGGGCTTTTGGAGCGTGGCTCTGGAGAAGGGCTCGCTACAACTGTGTCTCGTCGAGAGGCTGTCGCATTTCCATAAAGTTTTCAACTCCGAGAGGCCGCGACGTTTCTTGTGCGACGCCGCAGTCAAAGAGACTCTCTCTGTCTGAAACTCTTGCTCCCTCAATTGAAATCACGAGCTGCTGTCTCTCGACAAAGTTACAGTGCAATTGAGATGTAGAGGTACGAGGTGTAAGAGACAAAACCTGCACAATTATCCTGTAAAGCGGTGTCGTGTGGATATGGGTGAGGGGATTCGTGAGTTTGACTTGTTTGGGGTTGTGGGGGAGCGCCGATCGTTTGAGCTTTCGTCGCGAGGACGAGTTTACGGGCCGTTGCGAGGGAGGAGAAGGGTCGAGGTGGAGAGCGAAAATGAAAGAGGAAAAGTATTTCAGGAGGGCCGCTGTTGATACAACTTCCTCCGCTTCGGCGAGAGACGGAAGATCGATTCCTCCTTGTCCGAGGAAACATCTCGTAACTCACTTCGCTGAGCTCTTTAGGAAGCAGGAAATTGTTAGTCCCTGCGAGGGAAACACGAGGCGAAATGATCGATCGCTGACATCTATACCACTCGCTCAACTGCTACTTCAGACCAGACGAATTGCTCCTGCACTGCGCGAAGAAAAAACCCTCCTCTAGTTACTCGCGGCCTCTCTCTTTGTAAACGAAACGCGAGGGCATAATTGGGTCAGACTTTTTGCTAGTCTTCGGAGCAAGACCGGAATTTCCTCGATGAATTTGGCAGTCTCGAGGTATTAAAACCGTGACGTCAATTGAGCTTGAGGGTACGAATTCGCCCGTGGAATAATATAGCAAGTCAAAAAGTTCATAGACGATTGAAATTTTGGAACCTTCGTGCGAATACCAAAGCCAAGATTGTCTTGACTTCGCGAAGCTGTTTAAGCTGATAGTTCGAAGAAGAGTCTGACGAGGGTACGGGGAGGGGGGCCTAGCGGAGATGAGCTGTCAAGGTACGAAGCAAAAAACGACAAAGAGGGCGGGGTACGTCATTTAAGTTGATGACGCAGACAAATAGAGTGATTATTTTGCTCCGAAATGAAGCGCGATTCCTGAAATGGGTGTATGTCAAAATGCTAGATGGTCAATTTTTAGTTTTCATTTTCAGTTTATCGCGGCAGTTTTCTCGGTGATTCTGGTGCCGCTGTTGAAGATTCTAGTATGCTGTTTAGAGACTGGATCCTTTCGGCATTAGGGCAAACAACCGTGATGATCACTCTGATGGCGCGCATAATACTTATCCTCTATTTGAAAAGTGCGGAACTGAGGAATTCACGGCGGAGTCAGGAGGTTAGGGTTTAGGTAACTAGTTTATCGGATATTGCACAAAATAGGATGTATTGACTAGAAACTTGTATAATGTTGTTGCGTAGGGCCAATCTACTCGAGCCATCCTCTGCTAGTATCTATCCGACAGATTTTCATTGTTTTGTTGTTGCGTTATAAAGTTAGTGTGCTGTTGACTGTCATGAGTTTGAGCTAAAGACTGCTATGTTGATGAGAACGTGTTGTCGCAATAACGTCCCGCGATACTTTCTGTGAATCATTGCTTCTGATTAATCGATACTTGTGAACCTAACAACTTGGGGGCTCGTCCGGGATCAACGGAAGGAAAATCACTCGCTGAATGAGTTGCTTGGATGACGGCAGGGCAGGCGGAGATCCAACTTGCGGATTCGTGCAAACAAGTATACATCGCCACAGCACGGCTAGGGAACCCGGTCGGTTTTATTTTTTTTTGCCCAACAGTCCGAGATAATCTGAAGTTACTTCCGATTTCCCCGGATCTCCAGGTGAGCGTGATTCCATTTCGGCCGGAAAATCCGAATACCATTGGGAATCATACGTGGGGTGCCTCCGGGGGATCCAAGACAAACATGATCAAGATAGACAAAGTCGCTACAGGAGCGACTTTATCGGCTCGATAACCTCGCCGAGGAAAACGCTATGACTTGGACATCGAGGAAGAGAATTTTACTCTTGGGCAAAAAGTCTGTTCATACTCTCCTGAGAGAAAGACGGAAAGAACTTCGAAATTCCAATTTTCGTCGGGAAAGCTATATGAGATCATCGAAAAGGTCGATGAGAACGTTAACTGCATCCAACAATCAACAAGACACAAGAAACAGATTGTCAACGGAGACAAACTTGCCCTTTGTAATTTACGAGGTTGGGACTAAGCCTACCCGACGTTTTTGAACTGGTTTTTGCCGCGGAACATTGGACAAACGCTCTAGAAGAACCTGGAGACGAGACTACTCGGGTGCTGGTCCAGGGGCGTTCGGTCTCTTTTATCCTCTTAATTCACTTCCATCCCACGGGCCGTGCCAATTGATACGGTCTCTGAGAATGCTCAATGGTCTTGGCTCTTGACTCTAGAAGGACCTGGAATCGAGTGCAGTGACTGGGCAAAACTTCCTCGGCGCATGCTCGGCAGGTGTCTTATATTGTTCTCAAAGAATATCAAATACCCTACTGAAGTTTGGTCTCAGAGGGCGCGTGGAAATTGAGTAGGGAAAGAAGACTCAAAAAGTCACTCCCCGACCTGAAGAGTCCCCGTAGGAATCCCAATCTCAAGCGTCCACGTGGAGAACCCGCATGGAAATTCCACGTGGACTCGTGAGGTCGGGGCCTCGTGGGAATTCCGCGTGGAATTCTTCGTGGATTCTACATGGCTTCCCTGTGGAATTCCCCCGAAAAATTCCGGACATGCCCAGTGGAGTTTTTTTCAAGTGAATTTTCACGTGGAAAAAATTCCACGTGTCATTTCTGGAATTCCTCCGGGGAATTCCACGGAGAATCCGAGTGGAATGCACGGGTGATTTCCATGGGTGTTTTCCACATCGGCTCTTGAGATTGGGCCGAATGATTTCAGATGGCTGTAAGGGAGGTGTAATCCGGAGTGCATGTGTATTTTACACTGTTACACGCTTGAGGAGGACAGCGATGTCGAAGCGTATCCTTACAAAGTTGTCCTGGAGAGACCGCCTGGAGAAGCAGGCAAAGGGTACCGTTAATAAAATTGAGAACCGAGAAAAATCTTAGATGCGGCCCAACTGCCCTGACTTACCAACCGATTTCGTATTCTCCAGCATATTTTGAGAAGAACCTAATGTTCAAAAATTATCATCTGTTGACATGTTGTAATCGATCTTCCATTTTTTCAACATCGAACAGATCTTACCAGGGGAGTGTCAGGTCTTTGGAACACCAATCTTCACCAAAATTTTTATACAGACTCGTACTACCGAGAATATGAAGAATCCCGGGTATCTCCG
>JAPYYZ010003097.1:0-18577 GCA_030522705.1 Eretmocerus eremicus | reverse complement strand
GGGAGGGGGGGGGAGAGAGAGGGAGAGAGAGAGAGAGAGAGAGAGAGAGAGAGAGAGAGAGAGAGAGAGAGAGAGAGAGAGAGAGCAAAAGGGAGAGAGAGATAGATCCCCCTCTACGATGTGCATGATCTTGAGGAGATGAGGGGACTTGGCACCAAGAAGCACACCATCCGGAATCCTGAGGTGATATCTGTCCCAAGGTGACCCTCAAGGGGAAGAAAAATTCCCGCCGGGAGCGATTCCAGTTGGCGGCTGGAAAAGCCCGTACTGCGGCGTGACTATGGGTGTGGCCGCTCTGTTACCTTCCTGTCTGCCGCGGTCAGGTCGGAGTCAAATAGAATAGCTCTCGTGGACCAAACCATACCCATTCCGGTGTTGAAGCAAGCCGAAAATAGCCCGTTGGCCTCAAAACCATCATGGATGAGGAAAATATGGGTATAACTACCCCAGGTGGGTCGATACTCGCAAGTGCGGCGAATCCTACCAGAGATTCTGATCTAGTGGAGGCCCCGTTGTCTCTGCTAATGGTTACTCGGATTCTGAGGCAATCCATCTTTTCCTATGTTAATGGACAAAACAATGACGGTAGATTCTCGTTCCGGGTAGGGCGGTTCAAGCCAACCCCGCGACCAGTTCACCGAATCGATGAGAGCCAAGAGGGACACCGACGCTATGGTAGGTCGGTGGGATAAGCTGAGAGCATCCCAAGGAAAAGAGAGAAAGTTCTTTGATGAGATCCTGGACATGGTGAAGGAGGTTAACAAGGCGATCTCAGCCCATGTCACCGCCAAAGAAGAAGTCAAGGCTGAGCTCTTGGAGGTGATAGGCTTCGTGAAACGGTTGAAGATGTTCCGGGGAAGGACGGCTGAACTCACCGACGAAATCGGTCCGAACCTGAACGAAATGAAGATAGAAGTCGAGAAACACGCGGCATTTGCGACAATGTAGCCCGACCAGGCAACTGGGGTCCGCGAGAGAAAGGACATCAGTCCGTCAAAGGCCAGCACCAGCAGTTAGGGAAAGGAAAGAACCGTGAGTCGGCCGCGACTTTAATTGACGAATCTCCAAGTGGCCACGCCAGAATCCTAGGCTAGCACTCCATTCACACGCCACAGCGAGGACATCGAGTCTGCTGCTAGCAAAGGTGAGTAGACGGAGGCCACCAGCAGAAAGGAAAAGAATCAGAAGAAGAGAAGAAAGCGGGAGGATCATTCAAAATACCGTGGCGCTGAGACAGCAACACTAGGAAGGAGCAAAAACGTCCAGACACCAAGAGGAAAGGAGAGGTCACGGGAAAAGAAGAAGAAAACGCAAGGTAACCAACAGAAGAGGGGTCAACAGGGAAAGAAAAGGCCAAAGAAAGGAGAGAAAAGACCTAGAGTTATACCTGATGCCGTCTCCATCAGGACAAAACAGGACGGCCTGAGGTATGCTGACATGCTCGGGGAGGGAAAACAGGGAGTAGGCGCCGAGGGAGATGGTTCAGAAGTCAGCAAAAACGGGAAGACCAACGATGGCCACATCTTGAAAGAGCTCGAGAAGGGCACCGACGCAGAAGCTGTGGAGACTGCAATCAAAGGAATTGTCAAAGATGTCGGGGACGTTCGCCGTCTCTCAACTGATACAACGCTAGAGGTGCACGACATCGACGATGTAACAATCGCCAAAGACGTCAAAAATACGATTGTGAAGATCATTAGAGACAAGCACAAGGATAGTGTGTTAGTCAGGACTCTCCGGCAATCGTTCAGAGGCACACAGATCGCGGTCGTGACGGCTCCAGCTAGGCTGGCTCACAGCTTCACGCTGAAGAGAACTATTTGCATAGGATGGACGAATGCGAGAGTTCGGGAGGAGGGTGGAATTCCGAGGTGCTACAACTGTCTGCAATATGGATACATAGCACGCAAGGGCAAAGAATTGGAGAACCCATCAGAGCGCTGCTACCGCTGCGGTGACGAGAGCCACCTTGCCGCCCGATGCCAGGAGCCCCCAAAGTGCCTGAGCTGCGAAGCTCTCAAGGTTAAGAGCAGCCACAAGTCAGAAGCCTTTGACTGCCAGGCCTATTGATGAGCGAGAGTTGAGACCGGCCGCAGGAGTCACAAATGCGATGGCTAGTTTTCTCCAAGCCAATTTACGCAGGTGTCCGGAGGCTCATGATCTTCTGGAGACCGAGGCCCTGCGCAACGGAGCCGATGTACTGATGATCTCGAAAGACAACCAGAGAAGGAACCTCCCGAGGTCCACGCCCGACCTCGCCGGCTGCGCAGTCATCCAGATCATAAACTCGCCGGTATGCGAAACGGAGAAACCCATTAGTGGACATGGCTTCGCGAGGAGAGTGATAGAAGGGATAGCAGTCTACAGCTGATACTACTCTCCCAATAGTCCCATGCAGGTATTCCTGCGAGGGCTGAAGGAACTGGAGGGGAGCGTGAGACAACGACGAGGGCCGAAGATAGTTGCAGGGGATTTCAACGCCAAATCACCCGGTTGGAGTGGCGGACCAGAGGATGCGCGCGGTGTTACGCTAGCCGATACTATGAACCTTCTAGACTCGGTCCTAGTGAACCAAGTGGGCTTTGCGACTTGCCATACAGGGCGAGGCCACCGTGGCCTAGTGGATCAGGTCCTGGTCTCCCACGCGGGAGGCCAGGGTTCGAGTCCCGGCTGGCAAAACTGAGATTTTTTCTCATGTGCTCTTTACGCCGCATAGAAGAGGACCATCATCAATGCTCGACCTGACGTTCGTCAGTCCGACGCTAATCGGACGGGTGCCGGAGTGGGGGGGTCCGGGACACAGAGACGCTAAGCAACCACCGCACAGTGGGCAGGAAAACGGAAATTTTGGCAAGATTATGATTCACCTGGGTATTGTCCCAACCGGGACGTACGATACGTCAGATTGTAGCCGAGACGATGGAGGATTTGAATTCTTTTCCCTCCCAATGCCCCCTGCTTATACGAAATCCCGGGACGAGCTGGAACATGGATTTTTTGGGAGAATGGGCTAAAAACCACTCATAACTCAAAGGGGTTGCATTTTCTGTTCTATACAAGCTTCGGCAAACTTGCAGCATTTTTTATGAGCAATCTTTTACTGAATTTACATTTGACCTTGAGATCGATTCCTAAGGTCATTTGGAGGTCATTTCCATCTTTCTCCCAATAAAGTACATTTTTGACCACGGCATTCGGAAGAACAAAAAATTTCACGTTGAAACATATCTCTTTGGAATTTTCGAAACATATTCATAGAGGTCAACGAGAGGCCAAATACGATTTCTGGTCATATGGCTGCACGAACTCGCCTGTAACTCGGAGGGGTTGCATTTTTTGTTATGCATATGCATCGGCAAACTTCCAGCATTTTCTATGAGCGATCTGTCACTGAATTTACTTTTGACCTTGGAATCAATTTTCAAGGTCACTTGGAGGTCATTTCCATTTTTTGCCCGAAGAAGTACATTTTTGGCCACGAGATTCGGGAGTACGAGGAATTCCACGTTGAAATATCTCTCTTTGGAATTTCCGAAACATATTCGTAGAGGTCACCCAGAGGTCAGATACGATTTCTGGTCATGTGGCTGCACGAACTCGCCTATAACTCGGAGGGGTTGAATTTTTTGTTATGTACATGCATCGGCAGACTTGCAGCATTTCCCACGGGGAATACATCACCCAATTCGCATTTGACCTTGAATTCGATTTTCAAGGTCATTTGGAGGTCATTCCCATTTTTGCCCGAAAAAGTACACTTTTGACCTCGGAATTCGAAAGAACGAGAAATCCCATGTTGGGATGTACTTCTTCAGAATTTTCATATTCGTAGAGGGCACCCAGAGGTCAAATAAGACTTCTGGTCATATGGCTGCACGAACTTGCCTATAACTCTGAGCGGTTGCATTTTTGGTTTCATATTTGCGATGGCAAATTCGCAGTATTTTCCATGAGAAATCTGTTACCATTTCTAGATTCGACATCAAAATCAATTTTTTAGAACATCTGAAGGTCATCGCTTCGTTCCGACTCGGGGAATACATCTTTGAATGCGACACTCGAATGAAAGCAAAAAACTTCCACTAATCAATATACATATATGTATAGATATATTCGCAACCTTCACAAATACTTCCAGGAATCACGCTGAGGTATCACAGTTCTGCGAATTGCTTCAGCCTAGATTACATATTCTGAATTGGTTTGGGATCAATATTTCATAGAAATCCGTTTTTCAAATATTCCCGGTCCTCAGGTTGAGCCCCATCAGTTTTAGAAGGACCCTTTTTTCGCCGTTTTTTGGCTATTTTAAACCACCACCAGGCAACACCGATGGGTATAATATGCGCATATATACGTATGTATAGTCGGTCAGTCTATCATACGTATCAAATGAAGGTCTAAAATCCACATAACTAATGTATATTTGAGACGTATATTCCTGGGATGAATGTCCGCCTAATATACGTTTTGGGATGAAATCGAAGAGACGTATGATATACGTATACCTCACCTAGTTTCCTGCTACATTGCTATGAAGATGATTCGTTGAAAGGTGTATCTTAGGCGAATTGGCTTGACGCATGAAAGACGCTGAACAGGATGAAATCGCATAGTCTCGAACATTCTGTCTGAAAAGGTTATCAAATCTATATAAGAGCGTGATCCTGCTCATTTGTGAACAAATTGATGGAATCCGATTTCCTCATACATTCATCAGCTAATCACAGGATATTCTTGATGAATGTGTGTAGATAATGCGGCAAACGTACAGATCGATGGATTTAGGAAACTTAGAAGTTCGTGGAAGAATTCGTGTAAAGGATCCCGCACGAAATGCATTGATTTTGGTTCCCGGTAATTTTTGACGATACTCCACTATCTTATAGATGACCAAAGAGCGAGAATGTTTCGGTTTTGAGCTATAAAGCTTTGAAATCATGGATCTTGAAGCCTCGAGACAGGTTATGTTTACATTCCAACGAAGATACTCGGCTTCGGTGGAACAACGGGTGTACAATGTACGTACATACTTGTTGTACGACAGGATTGTAGAGTACGGGATATATATTGTAATCGTGCTAAAATAGTGAAGATCAGTACAAATCGAAAATCGATATTGAGAAACGGCGAGGCGAATCAGTTGACGTAGGTATGCTTGGGATCATATCCATTCTTTCAGATCTTGTATTGTGAATGGGCGATTCTTTCTGTGTGCATGAAGCAACATCAATGTGTGTATTCTTTGCGTCAGGCGTTCTATCTTTGAACAATGATAATCCTGAAACCATGGGGTTAACTCTATTAAAAAGAGCACTCGATCGCTTTCGATTAGATTCTTGCAATCTTATTGCGAGATCATTTAATTCATTTCGGTCGTGCACCGAGTGTATAGAGAAACTTCTCAATCATTGATTATGATACGAATCACCAACATCGGAATCATACGAATCATAGATGGAACAAGTTCACGATTCTGAATGTGTGTGAGTGAGTATCGAAATCAGGGATAGAATGGATCTGCAATATGTACTCGTACGATGGAATTGTAGAGAACGGAAGATCGCAGTCGAGCCGAAACAACGTGAATGAGTACAAATCGAGAATCAATATTGAGAAAAATCAGTTGTAGTCTGCCACATTGATCATATCCATTTTTCTTGATCCTGTATCGTTACTGGGCGATTTTTATTGAATGCATGTGGAATATTGATTTGTTGATTTTATGCTCAAAGTGTACATGTTTTATACGACATGGCGAAGGTTTACACGATCTAGGGGCAGTATCGCTAAGTACTCACAAGTGAAGCTAAAATGGCTATTCCAGTTTGATCTTTCGGACAATTTCGATCAAATAGTAATGAATTCACTTCATCAGTCGAGAAACTATATTACTGAGTGCATCGTGTGCTTGTTTAGCATTGAGACTCGCTCCAAATTAAATAAAAATGAGCTGAGTGTATCCCAGACTCGCCATGTTATTGGAACTCACCACATCTATGACCTTGTCATATATTTTTATGTTTGCTGTATTAGAATATCGGAATGAATCGTAATATGAAAATCACAAAAAGTTGGGACGACGCAAACTCATTTTTGCGTTTGTGAGACCCAAGAATCCGGTTGAATCTTTGATCTTAGTCCTCATTTGTTTCAAGATTCATTTCTCAAAAGTTGATGCAAAAAAATAAGCTCCCCGAATTTCCACGTATCTCAACTCATTCAATACTTCATTCAAAAATACACACATTAATCTTGCTTCATGCACTCAGGAAGAATCACCCATCCACAAAACGAGATCTGAAAAGACGGATATGATCCCAAGTATACCTACATCAACTGATTCGCCTCGCCGTTTCTCAATATCGATCTTCGATTTGTACTTTCATCACTTTGGCACGATTACAATATATATATCCCGTACTCTACAATTTTACCGTACAACAAGTACGGATTGTACACCCGTTGTTCCACCGAAGCCGAATATCTTCGTTGGAATGTAAACATAACCTGTCTCGAGGCTTCAAGATCCATGATTCAAAGCTTTATAGCTCAAAACCGAAACATTCTCGCTCTTTGGTCTTATTCGAACTTTTGATCGTCACGTTCCAATCTATAAGATAGTGGAGTATCGTCGAAAGTTACCGGGAACCAAAATCAATGCATTTTGTGCGGGGTCCTTTCGCTCGAATCGTTCGTATTAAGATTAGGTGCAATCAATAGAGAGCAATGGTTTGTCGATAAATTGATTCGAAAACATCGCAACAGGATGGGTATAAGTTCAGGAACATGTGATTCTCGTTACTCGGCAAGCTTTGACACTCGCTCTCCATCAGCCGATCGCATAGTTTACGTACTCCTCTTGAGTTCATGCATCAACGTGGTAATGGCGAAGAGCTGTGTCGATAGAGCCCTCTCCCGTTTGAGAAAAAATTCTTAGAATCTCATGATTCCTCGTGAGAGCGGGTTCTAGGAAGATTCTGAGTGAGAATTCATCGCAAGACTAGTCCTCAAGATTGTTCCGAGCAACGATGCTAGATCTCCGATTTTAGAACATCAGACCTTCTTTTGATACGTATAATGGATGCATTGACTATACGTATATATGCGCATATGATACCCATCGATGTCGCCTGGTAATGGTTTTAAATAGCTAAAAAACGGCGGGGAATGGTCCTTCTAAAACTGATGGGGCTCTACCAAAGGACCGGAAATATTTGAAGAACGTATTTCTATGATGTATCGATCTCAAACCAATTCAGAATATGTAATCTAGGCTAAGTCAATTCGCAGAACTGTAATACCTCAGCGTGATTCCTGGAAGTATTTGTGGAAGTTGCAAATATATCTATATATATGTATATTGCTGAGTGGAAGTTTTTTGCTTTCATTCGAGTGTCGCATTCAAAGATATATTTTCCGAGTCGGAACGAAGCAATGACCTTCAGATGTTCTTAAAAATTGATTTCGACGTCGAATCTAGAGATGGTAACAGATTTCTCGTGAAAAATGCTGTGAATTTGCCATCGCGAGTATGAAACCAAAAATGCAACCACTTCGAGTTATAGGCGAGTTCGTGCAGCCATATGACCAGAAGTCTCATTTGACCCTTGGGTGCCCTCTACGAATATAAAAATTCACAAGAAATATATTCCAACGTGGAATTCCTCGTTCTTTCGAATTCCGTGGTCAAAAATGTACTTTTTCGGGCAAAAAATGGGAATGACCTCCAAATGACCTTGAATATCGAATTCAAGGTCGAATGTGAATTGAGTGATGTATTCCCCGCGGAAAATGCTGCAAGTCTGCCGATGCATGTACATAACAAAAAATGCAGCCCCTCCGAGTTAAAGGCGAGTTCATGCAGCCATATGACCAGAAATTGTATTTAACCTCTGGGTGACCTCTAGGAATATGTTTGTAAAGTTCCAAAGGGATATATTCCAACGTGAAATTCCTCGATCTTCCGAATGCCGTGGCCAAAAATGTACTTTTTTGGACAAAAAATGGAAATAACCTCCAAGTGACTCGAGAATCGATTCTAAGGTCAAATGTAAATTCAGTGACGGATTGCTCGGAGAAAGTGCTGCAAGTTTGTCGATGCCTGTATATAACAAAAAATGCAACCCCTTTGAGTTATGAGTGGTTTTTAGCCCATTCTCCCGAAAAATCCATGTTCCAGCTCGTCCTGGGATTTCGTATGAGCAGGAGGCATTAGGAGGGGAGAGGATTCAAATCTAACATCGTCTTGGCTACAATTCGACGTATCGTACGTCCCGGTTGGAGCAATACCCAGGTAAATCATAATTTTGCCGAAATTTCTGTTTTTTTGCCCACTGTGCACCGTCACATCTCGTTCAAGATCAGTGTCGGCAGGAGACACAGGAGCAACCAGAGCATCGTGGGATAGCAAATCCAGAAACTTGACCAGGGTAAGCTCGAAGAGTTGATTTTAGCCACCGAAGACCTCGCTGAACACCAAACGCCGGAAGAAGCTGTCGCCAGAACAACGAGGACGATAAACAAAACCTGCGACTCCCCCATGCCCCGCAGGGAGAAACCGCGCTTCGACAGGAAGGAGAAGTACTGGTGGACAGAAGGGATCAGAAAGCTTCGATGCAGAAGCAACGTTCCTAGGGAGCAGGTACAGTGATCTCGTAAGCGGATGTCCATCCGCTAAGGCTGACAAGGAGGCTTACAAGGCGGCCAAAAAGTGCCTGCGAGAGGCCATCCGCCAGAGTGAGCAGAAGTGCTGGCAAGACCGGTGCAACATGGTCAACGCTGACCCGTGGGGTACCCCCTACCACGTAGTGATGTGGCGGCTCAAGGCGCAGAATAGCCCTTCGTCCCAACGGACTAGAGGACTATAATGAGGATTGTGAGGGCGCTGTTCTGAGAGGGCGAGCTGCGAACTTTGTCTCCGCCCTTCACAATGGAACCCATACTGCCATCCGAGGAGAGCGAACTGAAAATAGCGTTGACCAGGTTGACCAACAGCAGGGCTCCAGGCCCAGATAAAATTCCAACCGAGGCCCTGATTATAGTCGCGGGTGCGAGGACGGATTGGCTTCTCGGGCTGGTCAACATGTGTCTGTGTGCCGGAGTGTTCCCGGAACCGTGGAAGCGCCAGAAGCTTGTGCTCATCTCCGAAGGCAAGAGCGGAGACCCCGAGGATCTAACTTCGAGTCACTAGTGGGCAGGGTTTCAGCCTACTTACTTGCTGTGCAGAGATTGCACAAGAATCCGTACTCGGGCCATTCGAGTGGGATACCCAGGACGGCGACTTCCTTAACATGGATTCACCATGCGGAGCTGAACTCGTGGGCTTTGCGGATGACGCCGGACTTGTCGTTGTTGCTCCAACTGCGTGGGAGGTAGAACTCATTGCGAACGATGTTTTGGGGCGGATCGGTGAGCGGTTCCCAGAACATCAAATGGAACCCGCTGAATTCAATTGCAAGGGGCTGTTTGTTACGAAGAGGAGGAGCTACGAGACCCCATTCTGCACTAACAACGGTCATGTGATCCCACTCAAGAGGAGAATCGAGTATCTCGGGGTGCGGTTTGACGACAGCTGGACCTACAAGGCGCACATCAGGGAAGCAATACTCAAGGCCGAGAGAGTCGGGTATGCCCTCCAGCGGCTGATGCCAGACATAGGCGGGCCAATGCCGAGCTGAAGAGCAATTTCGGAAACCGTAAGCTCGCTCATCATGCTTCACGTTGCTTCTGTATGGAGGAGTGTAGTGGAAGCGACGCAGATGATCGAGGTCATGGGAACGATTCAGCGCCGAGCATTGCTTCGGACGGTCAGCGCTTACTGCACCGTTTCGGCCGACGCTGCATGTGTTCTGGCAGGGACACCGCTCATCAGCCGACTGGTGAGTGAGCCTGTGGAGATCCGGGAGAGGCAAGGGGTCCTCAAAGCCGAAAGGGTGGACCCCCCTCACCGGGCTGCCTTTTGCGAGGCTGGAAGCGCCGGGACCTTGGCCAAATGGCAAATGGGATGGGACCGCTCAACAAAGGGACGATTAACTAACCGATTCATCCTTTATCTTGAGTGATGGATCGATCGTGGCCACGGAGAGCTGAACTACTGGCTGACAAAAGCCTTGAAAGATGATGGCTGCTTTGGCTCCTACCTCACCCAGTTCAGAAGAGGAGCATTATCGGAGTGCCGAAGCTGCGGTTTTGACATTGATACCGCTGAGCAAGCTTTGTTTGAGTGCACTGACACCAGCACGGAGCGCGCGGGAATACAAACAAGGCTCGGGTTTCGGCTCGACCCCGAGAACTTAGTACAAACAATGCTCCGCGACAATGGAGCGTGGGAAGACGTCCCACAATATATCAAGACGGCAATCACCCGCAAAGAAGAGAGGGAACGACACCTACAACGCCAAGTAGAAGGCGCAACGCAGGAGATAGCGTACCGCGAAGAGACAAGAGAGAAGAACACGAGGAGAAAGACCAGAAGAGCTGCGCCACCCAGAGAGCGCGAGTAACGCCGCACTATGGGAAATTCCGGTAAATTTTCTGCCATTTGCTATTATCTCAGAGCCGGATTTATCTTTTCCGATGATTCAAAATGGATATGGAAGTTAAATTCCTCTGCGGTTGGGGGAGAATACTCTGGATACGCTATCAATATAATTGCAATAAGCGAATTGAGTGATAAACAACTAAGTAGCCTACGGAAGGCTACACTTGGTTGTTCACCAGTCAATTTGTTCATTGCAATTATATTGATAGCGTATCCAGAGTATTCTTTCCCAACTGCAGAGGACTTGAGCTTCAAGATCCTTTTCGAATCATCGAAAAAGATCAATCCGCCTCTGAGATGATGATGGCAAATGGCAAAAAATTTACCGGAATTCCCCGTAGTGCGCCGCCCATACCTGGAGTAATGCAGGTACAGTCCCGGGCATGGATAGGTAAGCTCGTGAATTATAGCTCCGCCTCCTCCTGTAAAGGTGTTTCACGCGGTAAGAGAGAGACAGATAGCTTAATGTAGGAGAGACAGACGCCGAAGAATATTTCAGAAATTGAATATCTCTCGAATGAAGTCACCAATCTAGATGGAACTTGACATGAATGCTATCAAGACCATGAACTTTAGGAATAGTTCAAAATTTTTGCTCCATCCATTTATTGATGCGACTATTGTCAAATGAGATATCTCCAAAACCAGATTGACGATCTTCACGCAATCCCACGAAGATTCTTCTCGCGTCATGAGCTATCAGTACAAATTTTTTCAGATTTTTATATCGTTCTGTTTTTGTGATATTCAAGGGAGAGACTAAGATCGCCATCTTTCCCTTGTGGATCGGCAAAACTCGGAGGATTAATATCATGGAAACTAGTCTGGAGACCCCCCTGAAATTTCGATATGTGCTCCAAACCCATAAAATCTTCCAATATGCTAAGTTCCAGCAATTTTTATTGTTAGGGTGATTCGAGCCGAACGTCGGCTCCTCTCGCCGCCCAAATAGACTCTTCGGCTCACTTCGTCATGAGGGGCTTGTCATAGGAGTTCTTCCACGCTCCTGAGGCAGCCTGTCATCCGGTCTGCGGACTTTCCATTTTTGGAACCATCTTAGAAGGGGAAAAATAGATGGTTATATAGATATATCTCTCATCCGAAAGAGCCTCCGTCGAACCGGCCGTTTAACATGCTAGACAACCTGCGGAAGATGTATAACCGCATGATACTCAACGGACTGGAGAAGGAGTACGAGCGCAGCGGAGGAACGTCATCGATGCAGTTAGGATTCCGAGAGGGGCGCAGCACACTTCACGCGATTGAGTGCGTGCAAGATCGAGTGCAATCTGCAATGAAGATGGCACCCCAACTAGGAGGAGGGTTTCGTGCCATCATTGCGCTGGGCGTGAGAAA
The DNA here is from genome assembly GCA_030522705.1 of Eretmocerus eremicus. Classification (NCBI taxonomy): domain Eukaryota; kingdom Metazoa; phylum Arthropoda; class Insecta; order Hymenoptera; family Aphelinidae; genus Eretmocerus; species Eretmocerus eremicus. Next base: position 6,678 of record JAPYYZ010003097.1, on the reverse strand, counting down.
CGCACTCAATACGGCGAGTTGGGAGCGTATCTACAAGTTCCTGGACGAGAGAGTACCGCTCTACTTGCTGGCGTTCATCAGCAATGGACTCCGAGACCGTGTGCTCATCTGCGATGCTGGCAAAGGACGCATTGAGCTGGAGCTGTCTGCGGGCATAGCCCAAGGCTCTGTCTCTGGTCTATCTGAATGGGACACACAATACGACGACTCCCTCGTTCTGAACCTCCCGGACGGGGCGGAACTGGTTGGGTTTGCGGATGACGCAGTATCACTTGCTGTCGCCAGAACCACGTGGGAAGTTGAGTGCATTGGTATCAAGGTATCCACGGTTCCGTGTATTGGCAACGCATCTCCATTTCGTCAGTGGCGTCAAGGTACATGACCGCGCCGTAGGCCAGGTAGGGTTGGACTAGGGTCTTGACCAGTCAAATCCGGAGAGTCTCAGCAGTACAGGCCCGAATAAACCGCAAGCAATGAAAGACCTTGTTGACTTTCTTTGTGATTTGATTAATATGCGGTTTCTACGTCGATTTACTGTTCAATGTCACACCGAGACTCATGATCGTGTCACTGAATTGCACGAGAACCCCATCCTGTATCTCAATCTTCGGCAAGTCCATCTCTTGCAGGTCTCTTACGTTCCTCTTAGGACTTGAAAGAAAATGCCTTGGTCTTGCCAACGTTGAGACGCAAGCCAGAGCCCTCTGCCCCACCAGCAACGGGTCGTCCTAATTCTCTCCATCGAGCAATACCCTCCTTGATGTTCTTCTCATTCACGTGTAGATAGATTTGGAGATCGTCTGCGTAGAAAAGATGGTTCACCGACTTCCCATCTAACAACTCAGGCAAATTGTTGACGTTTAAGCTGAAGAGTAGCCTGAGAACGGAATCCTGTGGAACACCTAGATTGGTAGTGAGCGAATTAGAATCACCATTTTGCGATATCACGGTTTGGGCGCGACCTCGCAAATATGATTTCATCCACATGAGTGCCGATCTCGAGAGACCCAGATGTCATAGTTTATTCAATAACTTGGATGGTAGAACTGTGTCCTACCTACTTTAGTGTCATCGATCAACTTCAGCACAGTTGTCTGAGTGCTGTGGTGTTCCTTGAAACCAGTCCGGAAGCGATGAAGTAAGTTTGTATTTTCGAAATGCTCCGTGATTTGGTCATGGGCTATTTTTCCCAGGAGCTTGGAAAGAAAATACAGAAGCGCAATAGGACAGGAATCCAAAGCCGCTGATTAGGCTGCAGCCTTCTCCAGTGCAACCAGCTGTGCTTGCTCCCAAGCCTCAGGAGGAATGCCGTGAGCGGAAGTTCATTCGAAAATATGTACAATGAAATCACCTATGGCCGGAAGAGCCTTCGCGATCACGCTTTGAGGGGCCGATCCGTCCCGCGGGCTTGCGAGGGAGAATGTTTCATAGCAAGGACTCCTCCATTGAAATCCGTGGGGGTAAACTTGGAGCCTTCCGCTGCGTTGTGGCCAAGTTGATTTCGTTCATTGCTTCTTCAATATTTTTGTGAGGCGAGGCGGAGACTCTCGCGAAGTGAGCGTTCAACACATCCAGTGTGAGCCCATGGAGTTCCTTCTCTTTGCTCTCGAGCAAGGGGCTGAGATTGCGCATTTCCTTCCATGTGTCTTTATTTTGGTCGAGAGCGCAAGAAAGATGATTTTAAAGGAGAGGATGACGCTCCGGCTCTTCGCGCACGTCGACCTCTTCGCTGAGTCGAGAATACGCATTTTGGAGCTGAGAATACTTGCGCTGATAGCATTGATGTCACTCCCGGCGTCTGCATGCCACATTCTGCTTATTCATGAGTACCTCCAACTCGGAACAAATCCGAGGAGCATGGTTTCCACGGAGTCTGACCGTTTTTTCAGGCGCTAATTCATCGAGATACATTAGGTTCATGTTGTCGAGTTGGGCCATATTGCACAATCTGTACGGACAGTTCTTCCATCAGTGTAATGGAAGTCTGAGTGTCAGGAGGTTGGATTCGCATCCAAAAGATCCGCATTCAGATCTCACATAATAATTCGATGACTGAAATCACCACGCAAGTGACGTAACGAGCCGGAGAGCCCATCTCCCCTCTGCATGGCAATCTTGGGGGGTCTGTGAATCACTCCGGTCAATATCGGTGGACAGCTGCTCTGTTGTGGGGTATGAGCGAAGAATTCAGGCGGGCCAGGTTCTACTGGGCCGAAAAAACCAGATGAGGTCAATCTTCCCACTTTGGAATGATTGCGCACATACAGAGCGACTCCGCCACCTTCCCTGTTGCAATCGTGTCGCAGTAATGAGAGGCCGCATTCGCCGTGGCTCATGTATCAAATACGGAGAGCTCGGGAGGGAACGGGGAAGCCCATCCGCCACAGCTCACGGGTCGAACACGGGAAGCATGGGAAGGAACGGGAGACTGCATCCGCCGTGGCTAAAGGGTCGAACGTCAGGAGCACGGCAAGACGGAGAGTTCCATCCACCGTGGCTCACGGGTCGAACACGGGAAGCACGGGAAGAAACGGGAGAGTTCATCTGCCGCGGCTCATCGGTCGAATACGGGGAGCACGGGAGTAAACGTGAAATCCCATCCGCCACGGCTCACGGGTCGAACACGTGAAGCACGGGAAGGAACGGGAAACCGCATCCGCCATGGCTCACGGGTCGAACACGGGAAGCACGGTGAGAGACGGGGAACCGCATCCACCGCAGCTCACGGGTCGAATACGGAAAGCAGGGGAAGGAACGAGAAGTTCTATTGGCCACGGCTCACAGGTCAGACACGAAAAGCACGGGAAGGAACGGGAGATGGCATCCGCCGCCATGGCTCCCAGGCCAAAAATGGGAAGCACGGGGGAAAACGGGGAATTCCATCCGCAACGGCTCACGGGTCGAACACGGGGAGCACGGGAAGAAACGGGAGACCACGCTTACCTTAGCTCACAGGTCGAACACGAGGAGCACGGGAAGGAACGGGAGATTCCATCAGCCACAGCTCACGGTTTGAACGCGGGAAGCACGGGAAGGAACGAGGGATGGCATCCGCTGTGGTTTACGATATAAACACGGGGAGCACGCGAGGAGACGGAAAAATTCATCCGCCACGGCTCACGGGTTGAACACAGGAAGCACAGGGAGGAACGGGAGATTTTATCTGCCACGGCTAATGGGTCGAATACGAGAAGCACGGAAGGAAATGTGGAATTCCATCCACCACGGCTCACGGATAGTACGAATGAAGCACGGGAAAAAACGGAGAACCGCGTCCACCGTGGCTCACGGGTCGGACACGGGAAGCTCAGGAAGAGATGGGAAATCGCATCCGCCGCGACGCACGGGTCAGATCCAGAGAGCACGGGGAGGAACGAAAAATGCCATCAGCCACGGCTCACGGGTCGAACACGGGAAGCGCGGGAAGGAACGGGAGACGGAATCTGCCGTGGCTCACGGGTCAAACACGGGAAGCACGGGGGAGAGCAGGGAATTCGATCCGCAACGGCTCACGGGTCGAACACGGGAAGTATGGGAAGGAACGGGAGATTTCCCCCGCCGCGGCTCACGAGCCGAACACGGGAACCCGGGCAGGAACGGGAGATTTTATCTGCCGCGGCTCACGAGTTGAACACGGGGAGCACGGGAAGGAATGGTAGACCGCATCCGCCGTGGCTCACGGGTCGAACACGGGAAGCTCAGGGAGGGACGGGAAATCGCATTCGCCGCGACGCACGGGTCAAATCCAGAAAGCACGGGGAGGAACGAAAAATTCCATCAGCCACGGCTCACGGGTCAAACAGGGGGAGCACGGGAAGGAACGGGAGATTTCATCTGCCGCGGCTCATGAGTCGAACACGGGAACCCGGGAAGGGACGGGAGATTTTATCTTCCGCGGCTCACGAGGCGAACACGGGGAGCACGGGAAGGAATGGTTGACCGCATCTGCCGTGGCTCACGGTTTGGACACGGGATGCACGGGAGTGAACATGAAATTCCATTCGCCACGACTTACGAGTCGAACAAATGAAGCACGGGAAGAAACGGGAAACCGCGTCCGCCATGGCTCACGGCTCGAATACGGGAGGCACGGGAGGGAATGGGAGACTCCATCCGCTGCGGCTCACGGGTCAAATACGGGAAGGATCGGAAGAAACAGGAAACCACATCGGCCACCGCTCACGGATCGATTAACTGGAGCACGGGAGAAGCCGGGAAGCCGCATCCGCCGCGGCTCACGGCTTGAACACGGGAGGCACGAGAGGAAACGGGAAATCCAATCCGCCACGACACACTAGTCGAACACGGGGAGCATGGGAGGGAACGGAAGATCGCATCCGCCGTGGCTCACGGGTCCAGAACGGGAAGCACGGGAAGAGATGGGGAACCGCATCCGCCACGGCTTACGGTTCAATCACAAGAGGCACGGAAGGGAACGAGAGATTCCATCCGCTGCGGTTCACGGGTCGGACGAGGGAAGAATGGGTGGGAACGGGGAATTCCATCCGCCATGGCTCACGGGTCAAATGCAGGGAGCACGGGAATGAACGGGAAACCGCATCCGCCACACAGTGGGAAATTTTGAAGAGTAATGTTCCAACTTCTAATATCTTCAGAACGGTTAGTCGCAGAGCATCAAATTTTCCTTCAAATTGAAGCTGTGTTCCATGCGGATGAAGGAGAATCATGGAGAGAATCTCAAAGTCCCCCCCCCCCTCCCCCTCAAAATGGCGGAACATCGTACCTCCTTGTGACGCTATCAATGATTCTGGGTTCGGCAAGTTCCTGATCGAACTCTGGTGGTCGTAGAGAAAGTTATTCCAAATTATCATAACCGCTGGACCCAAATCAAAAACAAAATTTGTGATACACAAAGTGGCCGCTCCAAAATGGCGGATGAGAACCAAAATTTGTACCCATCCGCAATGGAACAATTTTTTCTGTATTTGACATTCAATTTGATGGGAAAAATACCTTGTTATACCTTCAAAATGCATCCGGTCCTTGTAAATAATCGGATTAGTCATTTTCTTCTCCCTCCCAAACTCTAGTTATTTGGGAAATTTCTGAATGGTACATCTCTTGGCAGATTTCAGAAAAGAGGAAGTCACACACTCAGAAACAGCGAAACTGATTCCAGAATCATTCAGGAGGCCAGCAACATATACACATCTCTTCCATAATTATGAGAAAGGTGAAGCCGTGGTCGAGAGGTGAAACTCTCGCTCGCCACGTGAAAGGTGGGGGTTCAAATCTCTCTACAGGTCAAATTTTTTTTCCACCCATGAAATGATTTGTTCCTCCAAATCCATCCAGATTATGTATTATGGTCTGACTTTGAGTTGCAGAAGATGATATGAGCCTGATAAGAGCTCATATATCTAAACCTCCAACACAATCAGGTCTGAGCGTTTTAAATATCTGAATGAAAGAATACTCGAAGTTTGATGTTGAGCTTCGAGTAATCGAATTCGGGAGAGATGAGCTTCCCTGAATTTGGATTGACATAATCTTGGCAGGTCTTTCTCGCATGTCATCAATGTGCAAGATTGAAATTACATTGCCCTATTTCGATTCGCGATGTGATCGAAACTATTACTGGACTCTACGATTGCATTTCTATATTTTCATAGGCAGAGTCGGAAATTTCATCACCATTTCTAGTATCATCCATAGACACAATCATAAGCTTTTTAAATAGATCGATAGATCACAGTTCATCTCGTTCGGTCACATTGATTAATCGAGAATAATGTCTGATATTCTTAGATCTGTACATGAATATTCAATGGACGGCAACTGATTCCACTCTCCTCAGTCGACGAGATCATGAAGATAACAATGACAACATAGTTATAAGAACATAAATCTTCAATGAAAGCACAAGATATCTTCATTGGAACAATATGAAAACGATATAAATCAAAGCCTCATTCGATCCCATCACTGTCATTTTCATCCTCTCCATCACTCTGGTCAGAAAATTCGCGAGGAATGGAGATAGACATAATATCTCCATTAGAATAAAATCGTGTCGAATTAATTATGAATTCTCGTCTCCGGTGATCCACGCTGATTAACGATCCACATGATTCTCCCAGATAATCTGAAGTGAAAATACCCTTTTTCCTAATTATGAGGAGTTTTGATGATCGATCGTTCTACATTTTGTCTGGCAAATTTTCACGTTAATCCACAAAAATTCCAAGATTGTGATCAATCTCCCCACCCCCTCCCTTTCACTTTTTACAAAAAGTAGAACTAGGTGAGTATGAGTATTGTCTATCCTAAATGTGATAATGATTATTTGATACTGGTAGAGCTGAGATATTATCATGGAAATTTATAAAATTATTTCAATTCTTGAAAAGAATGGAATCAAGAGGATAATATGTCGAGTGTCTTCCAAGAATCAAATCCTTTTTAACCTGAGCACGCAAGGATCATCTAGAATTCGAAATGATTAATATGCTCAGAATGATATCCAATTTGATATTGAAAGAATACCAATGCAAATTAGAGGAAGAAGTGAGATCAAGGAAGAATTGCCGAGTACAACTATTCATGATCCATCCTTAGATTTACATATCCTCTGATCTTGGAATGATCTAAATTTCTCCGACTCCCTTATCGAAATTATAGCGTCTCGCGTTTTCTCATGGGCGCTCAATAATATGA